>SKCR01036576.1:0-83158 GCA_019454045.1 Zanthoxylum bungeanum | reverse complement strand
TGACACATTAAACAAGAAATGTATATCGAACTTTTGAAGAGGGGTGGGTGGTGGGGGGGGTGCGTACCGGTTGGTGGTACCAGGACTATTTGTTGACTCCATTCAAAAAAAAGTCTACGAATCTAGTTTATTGGGCAATGTGCCAAAACACTATTTACTTGGTAAAGTGTGAAATGCCACTGATCTGTTAGCCCTAATTCATAGTGAAGCAAGTGGGCCCATGTCTAGCTAGGCTATATGTGGATATGAATATTTCGTGACCTGTACAGATGTGGTATGTGTTTCTTTTGAAGAACACAAATCGGAAACTTTTACAGTTTCGACACGAAATAGACAAACAGATCGGCTAAAGTATTAGACCGTCACGGTAAGACCGTAATGGAAATACTTAAGCAATAAGTTTCTAAAATACTTGAAAGAGTAAAATATTCTTTCAAACGAGGACTCCTCCCGGAACACGTCAAAGTGACAGTGTGTCCGAACTGAGTAACCGAATTTTATTGGACATAATTAAGGTTAATCATGAGTCGCTCTGAGCTATCATTTCCTTCAACGGATAAGCATTAACAGTGCAGAACAATTAGAATAAGGTTCCAAAAAATCTGTTTGACAGAATTCATATTGGATATGAACGGGAAAGAAACATGGTTTCACACTCCTGAAGATTTGGGAATGCAGGCATATGTTGGATGATACCAAACTAGAACCCAAATTGGATAAGTGCAAAATGTAGGTATCCTAGGGGAAAACCATAAGTATAGTACTTATACATCTCACGACGAGAGAACAATGTTATTGTTGCTAACCATGCGGTTTTCCTAAGGAATACCGATATGCAGTGGTAAGTGGGGAGGATAGTAAAACTCGATGATGAAATCGGAGGAATACTATTCAAGGCACCGATTCCTAATGGAACACAAATAGTTCATCAAGGATGAAACTATTACCATTAATCTTCATATACACAAGAACCGCGTATGGCAGAGAGAATCAGAAAACAACCTGGGGTATGGGTTTCTGATCTCACCTCATAAAGATGTCTATCTTATTGAGGTATACCAACTGACTACGTATGAGGTAGTGATACAAGGTATCGACTTCCTATTATGACAAAGTGTCATGAATCCGAAATGGATTCCATGTATATCAACTATGTTCAAACACTATTTGTTGTACCGCAAGGCATTGTGCCTACTGGTACTATATAAGTCTTCAAGGAAGACATACATGGATGGCAACATACCAACGCACTAAGCTAGGCTTGTAGCGGAAAGGTATCGTTATCAACATTGTGTTGATTACGATTCAACCTTTTAACTGTTGTCATGGTAAATCCATTTGGATAATGCTTGCTAAAGCTGCATGTTTCATTTATGAAATATGACAGTATAACGAAAAATCACTTTCCTGAAAAGGAAACCTTTAGAAGGATGTTTACAACATCCTGACGGTTTTGTCGTACCAAAACTAGCAAACAAGGTTTGCAGGTTATTCGATCCATGTTTGGATTGAAGCAAGCATATGTTCTTGGAATTATCGTTTTGATGTAATCATAATGGAGTATGATTTAATTCAAAACGAAAAGATTCTTGTGTATATATGAGGGTTAGTAGGAGCGCACTGTCCTAAATAATAATGATAATATGTCAATTCTTGGAAATGTATTCCCATAAAAACTATCGGTGAAAGCTTGGCTTTCTAGAAAACTCTCCGAGAAATCGTACATTGAAAAATGTACGCGACCTGAGTCTCATACGCTTTGAGCATATGAAGTCACAAACAGGCCAATCCAAGTGATAGTCACTGGATTGATATTAAGAACATCCGTTAGTATCTTAGAGAACTAAGGATGATGTCTTAGTCTATGGAGCAGGAGAACTTGAAGTGACTGGGATCACTGTAGC
The DNA here is from genome assembly GCA_019454045.1 of Zanthoxylum bungeanum. Taxonomy (NCBI): domain Eukaryota; kingdom Viridiplantae; phylum Streptophyta; class Magnoliopsida; order Sapindales; family Rutaceae; genus Zanthoxylum; species Zanthoxylum bungeanum. The sequence goes on along the minus strand of SKCR01036576.1, from coordinate 81,254 downwards.
AAGTTTCCTAAACCGATAAAATGACTATAAGTCGCAAATGGTACTATAACGGTACAGTGAGCTGGAAATCTTCCAAGCAAGATATTGTTACCGAATAAACAACAAATGCGGGTTATTGCTGCAGCTGAGGCGGCAATAGAAGCCTTCTGGGTCGATAATAAATCTAATTAGATTAGATATAATTCTGTTAGCAGCTAAGCTAGGCTTGAGCATATGCTAAAGAATTAATGGTCTCATCAACGATCCAGATATATACTTCGACTATTCATCTGATTCGTTCGGATCATACATCATGGCGATGTGATGATCGAATAAATCGCGTCAGACGATAATCATGCAAATTCGCTGACGAAAGTCTTTCATTAGCAATTTGAGCCAACCGTACATAGTTCGGGTGTCAAGCACTCGAGTGACTGGCTATAGGCCAAGTGGGAGTTTTTTGGACAATTATGACCCATAGCGTCACTATTTGTACAGATCATGGTGTTGTTGTATAAATTAACTATGTGACAAAGGAGATTGCACTCTTATCATTTGTGATTAGATCACCTAGATATATATAAATGATGAGAGCTCCTTGTGATTTGTTCCTGGATGGAGAATGATATGAGACAGTATCAGTCCACGAAGGATAAATCATTAAATATCCCTAGTCAGAGTATTATCGAGATTGGACATCGATAAATACGTAAAAGACTAGTATTACACTTGTGCGCGTTGTGAGGGCACAACGGTATAGTTCTCATATATTTGGGTATAGGATACTCATGCAAGTGTAATAGGAGGTTGTGTTTTACCGATGGTACGGGAAACAGCTTCGCTCTGGATGAGACCCCCTCAGAATTCCATTGGTAGTATGACTATGTGTCTATGGAAGTCCGAAATCAGGGTAGGTGTATTTGGTCTTAACCTGAGACTTGCACTGCTAATACATACGACAATCAATATACTTTGGTTGAGGTCGTCCAGGGCTTTAACCAGTTTCTATGTATGCCGATTCTGGGTATATCGAGAATCGTAGTGTGTTGGGTGTGATGTCAAGACGGAAGTGTCACTCCAATCATATGGAGATGATGGTCACGTAGGATACGAGACTGGTTCTCTTAAATGCTGCGCAGCTATCGGGATATTATGACTAGGTCATGTATATCAGATTATAGAGACTAGTTGCCAGACATCCAACATGTGCTTCGTACGGGGCAGACACAATTCCAGCCCCAGGCCTAGCACGTGATCATCTGATACAGGACAGAAATACGCAATACTACGGTATACTACGCTTGATACAGATCCTTTATTCCTGTAAGGATGTTTCCGGAGAATTGGGGAGGCATGGCGCTTTGCTAGAGGCCAACCTTGTCTTGTAATTCAGTATAAACGTAGTACGAGGTACTTACGTATTCGGATAGTCCGACGACCGAATTTACTGCCAACATATCCAGGGATCTCATGGGTCGCTTCCCAAAGATGAACCGATGACGTATAACTCGCACTCTAAATTAATCTGGGATTAATTAGTAGAGAGAGAAAATTAATCTGGGATTAATTGAGGAGATATTTTATCTGGGATAAAATATCCATTAAAGAGAGATAACGATTAATTTTGAATTAATCGATTAATTAATATATTTGATATATTAAACGAAATTAGATTTCGACGCGGAATTAAAATTAGATTTTAATTAGGGCGAACGAATTAATTTAGAATTAATTCGTTTGCGACGTGAATAGTGACTTCGCTAGGCGTAATCATTTAATTACGACGCAACAAAAAATTCGTTAATTTAGAATTACGAACCCGAGCCCGAGATGATTTGCGAGCGCATTCCCTTTTCGAATTCGAGTGCGGCACGTCAAATCAAGTGTCAAATCATTAGTCGCATCAAGCGTCAAATCAAATGTCACTTTGAGTGATGTGACCACTTGTCACTTGATTTTGATTGATTGAAATCTAATTTATATATATCTATGTGATCTAATCACAAATGATAAGAGTGCAATCTCCTTTGTCACATAGTTAATTTGTACAACAACACCATGATCTGAACAATTAGTGACGTTATGGGTCATAATTGTCCAACAATCTCCCACTTGGCCTATAACCAGTAATTCGAGTGTCTAACACCCGAACCATGTAAGGTTGGCTCAAACTGCTGAGAAAAGGTTTTCGTCAGCGGATTTACATGATTATCATCTAATACTATTTATTCGATCATCACATCGCCACGATGTATGATCCGAACGAATCAGATGAATATCGAAGTATTTATCTGGATCGTCGATGAGACCATTAATTCTTTAGCATGTGCTGACGCCTACCATCCACAGTCAAATGGGCAAGTTGAAGTTTCAAACAGAGAAATCAAAAGAAACTTGGAGAGAACTGTTGGATTAACAAGGAGGGACTGGTCAACAAAACTAGATGATGCATTATGGGCCTACCGGACAACTTACAAGACACCCATTGGTATGTCCCCATATCAATTGGTGTTTGGGAAAGCATGCCATCTGCCAGTTGAGCTTGAACACAAGGCGTACTGGGCACTGAAGAAGTTGAATTTTGATCCACAAGCTGCAGGAAAGAAAAGACTTCACCAACTCAATGAATTGGAGGAATTTCTCCTACAAGCTTATGAGAATGCCAAATTGTACAAGGAAAAGACCAAGAAATGGCATGACCTAAAAATAGTGCACAGACAATTGAAACCAAGGCAACATGTGTTGTTGTACAACTCGAGGTTGAAAATTTTCCCTGGAAAGTTGAAATCAAGGTGGTCAGGTCCATTTGTGATCACTCAGGTTTTACCATATGGAGTTGTAGAGTTACTGGATCCCAAGACCAACAACACATTCAAAGTTAACAGTCAGCGTGTCAAGCACTACTGGGGAGAACCGTTGGAGCGACAAAAAGAAAGTGTCACACTTTCAGATCCAGCATAACGTTCAGGCAATCACGTCTAGCTGACGACTTAAAACTTAGCGCTCGCAGGGAGGCAACCCATGCAATTTGTGTATATATTGTGATTTGGTATGATTTAATTTTGTGTGTTTAGTTTTTGCAGATTAAGACATTTCAAGATGGAAGAAGCTCTCGCAAGTCTTCACAAGCAATTTCCTTCTCTCCCTCAAAAATCTCTGATAAAAGTTTTCAAAGCTCGCTTGGAATGAATGAGACTACTGATGATCAAAGGTATTCCTACTGATATTTGTTAGGTAATCGAAGCACGTGTCCGTCTAGTAGGTGAGTATTATGAGACTTGTAGTTCTTATTTACCTGGTTTTGGAAGAAGCACCTATGTAAAGAAACGTAGAGCTAAGCAAATGGGTGTTTGTTACAAATGTGCGCGTTGGAATTGCAATACTCGTTGTCGTTCTTTAGGAATGGTGTCTGATAATCGTGAAGATAAAATTAAATTCATTAGGGATGGCTTGAGTAAGGAGTCTGTAGATGATATATCTTCGACTCTTGAGACGCATCCCAGTGGATATGTTCATATAGCCATTCACAAATTACACACACAATTCCAAAAAGAAAGACAACAGTTAAGTCTTGGGAATCTGACTCAAAAAGACCATGTTTTCCAATTTATAAGAAAATTGGATGGGAAGCTTGTTCCTGACGCATAGATGTCAATCAAGCCGCTACTTTTCTTGTATATATTATATCTCTTTGTCTTTTTCTAATAATTGATTTGTTTTGTTGTTTTCTCCGACAGGATCAAGACCTTTTTGACTATCACGATTTATTTTACTATTTTGATACTAATCGTCTTTTGGAAGATACTTGTGCTATTTTTACTCACCCTTTTCAGGTACTATAAATTCAACTTATCATTGCACTTTTGAAGACATCCAGAGTAAAACATGGAAGCCACTTCAGGAAGACGAGTTGAAAACATCTGTGTGTTTTGTGGTAGTAGTGTTGGTACTAAACCACAATACGTAGAAGTAGCACAAGAATTGGGTCGAGTCTTAGCTGTAAGAAATATGCACTTAGTATATGGCGGAGGCAATCTTGGACTAATGGGGATGGTTTCAAAGGCCGTACAGGAAGAAGGCAGTCATGTTTTGGGAATCATCCCAAAATCCTTGGCAGAAGCAAATCTTATTGAATCATCAAACGGAGAGGAACTGATCGTTCCAGGTATGTCTGAATGACTAGTTGAAATGATTAACCGTTCTGATGCTTTTATTTCTTTGCCAGGTGGCTTGGGTACATTGGAGGAAATTTTTATAGTTCTATCTTGGGCGAACCTGAACATACATCAGAAACCAATTGGGTTGCTCAACGTTGATGGATTTTATGATTTTCATTGTGTGTTTCTTGATGATGCTCGGAGAAATGGGTTCGTGTCAAAACCTTTGAAAGAACTACTCTTTACTGCCAGAACTGCTCCGGATCTACTTGACCAACTCTTAGCAGATGAACCACTAGTTGACCCTATCCTTTCAAAGATAAAATGGTCCGAAGATGATCGTGGTAAGAAGCGTCGAATAAATCTGGATCTTAACCTTTAATTTTCTTGTAGTAATTCAGCCAACCATGTACTATCTTCTAAACTCTTCTTCTAGTATTTAAGACATTGGGACAATGTCTCATTTAGGTTTGGGGGTGAGGAATAGTTAATAGTATCTTGTTTTTATTGTATTTTTATTTTTAGTCCAAATTTTTCGAAAAATACAAAAAAAAAAATTAAAAAAAATAAAAATAAAAATTTCAAAAACAAAGGCATATTTAAAGCTAGGTGATGGTTTGATGTCTTCCTTCACTCACTACCCCTCTATAAGGAAAAGCTGTGAAGGCACCTAGATAATCATTCACCAGTAGATTGTTGTGATAGACTAGTTTGGAGGACTCGTTGTTTATTCCTGACACCAAGCGATAAGAGCCTAAGAGGCTTGGGTACTTAAGTGAGCCTCGCTCCACCCTCCCTCTGAAGAATCTACAACGGGAATTCCATTCGACAGTTAGTCACACACCATGACCAGTAGAAGTTATTTCTTTATGTTTATGGTTTTTATGTTGACTAAAAAGGTGAAATTGGTCAGAGATAGATGTGTAAGGAATTCTCACTCCTGATACGTATTTCAAACCCATTTTTTTGAAACAAGTTAATTTTTGTTCAATTCCTTTTGAATTATTTAATTTGTAAATTCTCCATAAAACTGACTAAAATAGATCTTCATATGCTCAGTTGGCAGGTATTATCAACATACATAGTAACATACGGACATGAGATAAAATTGAAAAGATTGTAATATTCAGTACTACAGTTTAATTGGAGAAGCATCTCAAAAAGTGATGGAATAAAAAAAAAATTTACATCTGAGATCCGAGTTATTAAGTCTATAAGGGTGTTTTAACACCTAGTGCCCTAAAACCAACTGGTTTGGGAGTCATTGGCCCAAAGCTCGCTACATGGATCAAAAATGATGAAAAAATATATATATCTGAAGTCTGAGTAATTAAGTCAGTAGGGGTGTCTTAACACTTGGTGCCCTAAAGCCATCTGGTTCAGGAGCCACCGACCCAAAGCTCGCTACATAGATGGAAGGTATTGTATATAAATAAAAAATAGAGAAAAAAAAATCAAAGAAAAAAATCAGAAAAATCAGAAAATTTATTCCATTACTACAAAAGATGTGAACTTTGATAAAACTTTAGGACAAAAATATTACTCTTTTATCAACTGCACTTATGACTGTTGTGGGCAAAAATGAGTTGAATAAAACTTTGTTAGCTGTGTATATGAAGAATGATAAAAATAATCGGAGAATTTACTTATTCAATAATTTAGAATGAAACAAAATAACTAGTAAACTTGGAGTAGAAGTTTCACCTAATTAGTCACTAACTTCTTTATTCTCTTTTCTCTTGTCTTTTTGCTTTTGTGTGCATTAGTTTCACTACATTTTTACTTTTATAAAATGTTTGTGGGTATCATTGCTGTAAACCCTCACGAGACTACAACTCGTCCACTAGGGACACCTATGGGTTTAAAGGCTTGTTGCATATGCTAAATGTAATCGTGATCCCTACGAAAGTGGCTTAGTTAAATTTTATTATGTTATTTTATTTTGCTCGAGGACTAGCAAAATGTTAGGTTTGGGGGAGTGATGAGTGGTAAAACTATCACTATTTCCCACTCATTTAACTTAATATTTTGTTTAGTTTCTTGAGTTTTGTGAATATTTTGATGTTTTTTGTGTTATTTTGTAGATAAATAAAGTTTCAGGACATTCTGGAGGTGATTTGGAGCAAAACTGTAAAATTTGGTGAAATTTGGCAAAAAGGGTATTTTGGTAATTTTGGGCGTCTCGACACCGAAACCCTTGGCATCACGACTTCTAATGTGCACCGGAGACTGCTAATATGCGCCAGGTCAACAAGTCGAAGTTTCCAAGTTTGACTTTGCTAACGTGCACCATGCCACGTGTCATCATCACAAGCAATCTGCTAACGTGCACCGCATGCCACGTGTCAAGAATTCAACGAGCCGTTTTTTTTAGCCACCATGCCACGTGTCGAAAATTCAGCGATCCAAAAAAAAAATATAAAAATAAAAATAAAAAAAAAAAAATCAGAAAAATAATAATAAAGAATTGAATTTTTTTGCCTATAAATTGAGTTTGATTTCTTAAGTTTCAAATGTACCTCATCCTCTGAAATCCTTATAAATAAATTGAGATTTCTCTTCTATAGTTTCTTTTATTCAGTTTTATTTACGTTTGTAGTAGTAATTCTCTTCTATAAATAGTAGTTTTCATTCATCCATGAGGAGCTAACTTCTCCATGCTGTGGTAAATAGGTAATTCTTTTACTTTTGCTATTTAGACTAATCTCCCTTAAAATATAATATATAAACTATTTAAAACCTGAATTAATAAAGGATACCGCCATTCCGGACGGTTGGTTATTCAATTTAAATTGGTTAAACCTGACTTAATGAGGATACCGCCATACTGGACGGTTGGTTTAAGTTTATATTTCTGTTCCGCCTTATGGCTGGTATATTTGAATTTGACTTAATCCGGATACCGCCATTCCGGACGGTTGATTTAAAATATCACAAGATTATATATATTATTTTATGGGAGATATCTAAATAGTGAATAATAGAAGTTAATTCATTTTACCTTAGCATTTCTTTATATTACTTTTCAGTAATTTCATTTTATGTCTTTTTAGTTTATATCAGCTTTAGCTATGTGTTGTAACTAAATTAAATATCTAGGGTTGTGATAAAATCTAATATCACCGATTTTAAAAAGGATTAGATTATAGTTTGGGTAATTAAAGAGTTATTTGTTGAGTCATAATCTTAATGCTTTTTAATTAACTGATCACTAATAAAATTTAATAGATAAACCTAAAATGAACTAGACATAGGGACTTTAAGTTTAAAGACCTTATACTCAACAACCCACGATCTTCTTTAAGGATAGATAAACCTTTAATAGATTTCCTTACAGGAAAGGAATATACCTGTTGGGCGGGGGTAATCATAATTGGAATTCAAACTTAATGAATCTAGGTAATTTGGTTGACATAGACATATGATTCAATTGAATTAAACTAGGTATTTGTAAATGACCATCAGAAGAGGCTTTTACATAATTTAATATTCCAGATTAATAAATCAATATTTACCCAACTATGATTTAACTACTTCATCTTTTAATTAATATTGGAAGAATTCACAACCCTAGATAGTTTTAATTCTCATTAATCTACTCTCAATTTCTTTTACTTGTTTTAAATTTAGAATCATCATTATCCTTTCAAACAACTTGTTAGATATTAGTAATCACTTGACCTCATAAAATTAATAGAATAGATATTAAGTCCTCGTGGGATCGATACTTTTTATACTACTTGAACGATACGGGCGCTTGCGTTATACGTGTGTGATTACGCCGGTCAATGACCTAGTCATAATATCCCAATAGCTCGAGCATTTAAGAGAACGAGTTCTGTATCCTATGTGACCATCATCTCCATATAACTGGAGTGATACTTCCGTCTTAACATCACACCCAACACACTACGATTCTCAATATATCCAGCATTGGCGTACACAGAACCTGTTAAAGTCCTGGACGACCGCAACCAAAGTATATTGATTGTCGCAAGTATTAGCGGTGCAAGTCTCAGGTTAAGACCAAATACACCTACCCTGATTTCGGACTTCCATAGACACATAGTCATACTACCAATGGAATTCCGAGGGGGTCTATCCAGAGCAAAGCTGTTTCCCATACCATCGGTAAAACACAACCTCATATCACACTTGCATGAGTATCCTATACCCAAATATATGAGAACTATGTCGTTGTGCCCTCACAACGCGCACAAGTGTAATACTAGTCTTTTACGTATTTATCGATGTCCAATCTCGATAATACTCTGACTAGGGATATTTAATGATTTATCCTTCGTGGACTGATACTGCCTCATATCATTCTCCGTCCAGGAATAAATCATAGGGACCTACTATCATTTATACATCTAGGTGATCTAATCACAAATGATAAGAGTGCAATCTCCTTTGTCACATAGTTAATTTGTATAACAACACCATGATCTGTACAAATAGTGACGCTATGCGTCATAATTGTCCAACAAACTTGTCATTGTGATTGATGGTGGTGGTTGGAAAGCATTTAATTGGTTTTGGCTCCAAAATTGTATTTGACTTTTGGAAAGGCTATTACAATATTTTGGATTTGATTTTTGTGTATTAGATACACAAACCAAAATAAACACTCTCATCTCTCTCCATTTACTCTCCTCTCTCTCTTGGCTTAGGCCTTTTTTCTTCTCCTTTTTACTGCAAAAACCGTGAGCAAGGAGAAGGAAGTATGTGATTTTTGTGGCAAAAATTACCAAATGCTAGCACACATTCAGGGTCTTGCGAAGGTGATAGGGAACCGCACTTATGAGCTTGGAATCACAACACAAAAGCTTGGAGCTTGGAGGACCAAGATGGCCGAAAATTGGAGAGCAAAAAATAGTCCACTGCCGTGAAAGCCATGGAGGGGAGCTTGAAGTTTTGTTCTTCATTGCATCGCTCAACCGATCATAGTAAGTATTCCGCAACTTCTTTGTTGTATTCACATATGTTTCATTGCTTTAAAATCATCATTGGGACCTTAGAGAAACCCAACAATGGTATCTTGAGCCAATATTGAGCATGAAACTTTTTAGGGTTAAAATTGGGTAAAATCAATTTGAGCATGATTTGATGAAATTGTTTGATTGAGTATGCTTGAATGATGTTTAATTGAAGTTGGATTGGATCAATTTCATGAAAAGTTGATTGGATCATTTTTTCCCCAATTTGATTGGCTTGGCCGAATCTATAGTGCCCTAAATGTCTTGGTATTTTTGTGTTTTTTGATCATTGGATGAGTTGAAAAACATTGGGTAATATTGATTTTGGATTTAATTTGATTGAAAACGAATTGAACATATAAATCCCCAAAATGCCGAGACATGTGAAGCATGAAATAGGTTTGATTTTTGATTAAAATGTGTTGGACATGTTTTGATGTTAATGAGCATAATTAATTAGGCTAATTGATGTTTTGGAAATGTTAATTTGGGTAATTAATTATGGCATACACTTTAGGTTAATTGAGTTATAAAATTTGGAATTTGGTAATTTAATTAATTAGGCCTATTTTGGAAATTGGGCTTGTAAAGTTGTAATTGGGCTTTAATGGGCTTGGTTGTACCAAGATGGGTTTAGGCTAAATTGGTTGGATCCAATTGGGCCAAAAACCATATCCATAAAGTCCAATTATGACTAATGGACCTTTAATATTTAATTGGGCCTAATGGGCCTAAATTGGTTTCTTGGCAAATAAGGGTGATTCCTTAAATGGGCTTTGGTATTTGGGTTTGACCCATATTGACCAAAAGTTCATGCCTTAGAAATTAATTAAAAGCCCATTAGGCTTTAAATTAAATTAACATTGGATGTTAATCAGGCTTTGAGACCCGTAACGATTAGATTTGGAATCTAAGTCGTAAAGGTTCGTTAATAAAGTGTAGTATTTAATTTGGAATTAAATAGTGAATTAGTATTAATACATATTAAATTGGATTTAATGTTGTAGTGTAATTTAATTCAAGAATTCGTACTTTGAGTACTTATTCACAAAACGAGTTTGACTCTCGCAAAATCAAATCGTTGTTTGAACATTGGATGGTCATTAATTATCATATTAATTAATTGGATTAGATTGATTGATAACATGCTTGTGTGAATACATGGTTGCGATGCATGAATAATGTATATCGGATGGATATTAGATGGGTGAGGGCAATTTTGGAAATTGTTGTAATAAATTTAGAATTTACTAATTGGACCTGCGTGTCCATCCTATTACCTCCTTACTCTTTGTATTTCTCTTCTCACCTATTCCCCTCAATGTAAATGAGGTTTCTTTAGAAGTGTTATATAATCAGGTAGAAGTAATACTTGTACTAGCGGGAGAGAGGAAATGGAGAGATTTGTTCAAGGAACAATGTTCAAGTATCCATCCGCATATCATTATTATATTTATTTATATGCGCCTTATTATGTGTTTAGAATGCATGTTTAAGGGTTTATGATGATGAGACCTTAACAAAGATAATTAATTGGTTGCCAATTGCACGCGAAAAACCCTCAACATCATATTAAGCGTTTTTCCTTCCATTGAGTGATTCTTACTCAAGATCCAAGACTGGCACTGGTTTGTTGGCCAAAGTCAAGACCTTTGTCCATCGCGGATGTGTTTGAATTAAGAAGGCTTTGTTCCATATTGGTGTCTTGTCCAAGTTGTGATTTGTTGGCCAAAGTCAAGATCACTTCTTGTCCATCGACATTGATTATGAAGATTTCCATGGTCAATGGGTTCCGCTTAACTGGGATCACTAAGTTTGTTGTGCCAAAGCCAATGCTTAGTTGATTCAGAGGAAAAAGGTTAGGCAATATATTGGATATATTGACATATATAAGATATATGTTTCGGACTTGGATTTCCACCTACTGGATCTAGGAATTGGATGAGATCCAATTGATCTTAGAGATCTACCTAGTTAATTATCATACAATTTGTTGGCCAAAGTCAAGATTGTGTGTTATTTAACGGGATCCTAGCCCACTAGGAAACAAGGTTTCCCGAGTACTCAACAGAGGGTTAGAGGCTCGCCGAAAAATAGTGGGAGGCAAGTATTAAATTTGCAATATTCGTTTAGTTACTTGCCATACGCGCTCATTACAATTTTTCGTCAAATAAATTAATATATTAGTTGGACTAATATTTAATGTTGTTTTAATTAAACAGTTGGACTGTATTCAAACTAATTTCAATTAATAGTTGATTTTATAATTGGATTATAGTAATCAATATAATTGAATTTAATCTATTAATTTATAGTTGATTATATAGTTGGACTATAGTAATCATTATATTTAATAGTACCTAAAATCGTTGATTCGATAGTTGGACTATTGGAATCAAGATAAATTGAAAGATTAGTGTTTAAAACATAATCATGGGTGAAAATGTATTTAAACGACTTTAATTTTCAAATTGGGAATAAACTTCAGGATAGTCCTGAAAACTAAGAAGTTACTTTATTTGATAAGATAACATCTTATGCCTAAGCCTGGAGTTAAGCAAATAGTAGAACATGATATTTGGAATATTCATGTAATGATAACTTTAGTGCTTAATCCATTAAGCTTGCCAAATAGACTCCTTAGTTTCTTAATCAGAACTAAGGATTAGATCCTTATATTATGATAATGAAATTGAAGGATCTTCATAGATCTATCTTTAGATCTTAGAAGTACTAAATTGCAATAGTAAACTCTTGGAGAGTTAATGGCTATTCTCAATGAGACAAAGCCAAAGTTTGCAATAAGGCAAGAAGCGCAAGGCGCACCTTACTTCGACATTCCAGAAGGCCAAGGCTTGGCCAAAGGCTTCTAGAGTGTGGAAAAGGGAAAAGGCAAAGTCATTACAGTCTTCTGGGAAGATAAATGACATATCCCAAGATGTCTGCCTAAATTGTGGCAAACGGGGTCAGGGAAGCGTGACTACCGTATGGACAAGGCAGACATGAAGGAATTGAAGAGGGGCAAGGCTCCGGCTTCAAATATGTTAGTCATAAATATGTTCACTACTAGTATTAAAATTGGATTTTAGATACTAAGTGTGGTACATAAATATGTACTGGTGTGCAGAATCTGCTGATCAGCAGGATACTGACTTCAGATGAGATTGATCAGCGAATCGGAAACGGGACGAGAGTCGCTGTTTTGACCGTAGAGACCTAAGTTTGGGAACTACCCTTGGGGTGTGTACTTAAATTAGGAAACTGTTAAAATGTAACTAGTTTGACTAGAAACATTATCTCTATATCAGGGTTTAACCCGTTGCGGGTATACCTTTATATTCTATAACACTAAAGTGTTTTATTTTATAAAGATGATATTGAGATAAACACATTAGATGTGAATAACGGTGTTTATATTTTGAATATAAATAAATCTCAAACGTATAACATGACAAACTAATAGCTCGAACTGAATTAATCAGTTGAGACTTATATGCGGCATTGTTGTCTGGGACACAATTAACAAGACTCGTATATCCACACTTTCGAAGAGTGGGTACTAGGACAGATTTGATTCCATTCAAATAATGTCTACGAATCTAGTTTATAGGCAAAGTGCCTAAAACACCTTTTGCTTGGTAACAGTGCAAATGCCACCGATCTGTTAGCCCTGGTTCATAGTGAAGCAAGTGGGCCCATATCTACCTAGGCTAGAGGTGGATATGAATGTTTTGTGACCTTTACGAATGTGGCATCGCGTTATGGTTATGTGTTTCTTTTGAAACACAAATGTGAAACTTTTAAAGTTTCGACACGAAGTAGACAAACAGATCGGCTAAAGTATTAAACCATCATGGTTAGACCATGATGAAAATATTTAACAATAAGTTTCTTATATACTTGGAAGAGTATAGTATTCTTTCAATGAGGACTCCTCCCGGAACACGTCAGTTTGACGGTGTGTCTGAACGGATAAACCAAATTTTGTTAGACATGATAAGGTTAATCATGAGTCGCTCTGAGCTACCATTTCCTTCAATGGATACGCATAGACAGTGTAGAACTTATTTAGAATAAGGTTCCATAAAATCTGTTAGACAGACTTCATATTAGATATGAACATGAACGAAACCGGGTTTTCTCATTCCTGATAATTTGGGTATGCTAGGCATAAGTTTGAATGATACCAAACTAAAACCCAAATCGGATAAGTGCCTAAGTTGTGGGTTATCCTAGGGAAACCTAAGTATAGCACTTATACATCTCACATGAGAACAATGTAATTGTTGCTCGCCATGCGGTTTTCCTAAGAGGAATACCTATAGGCATAAGTTTGGATGATACCAAACTAAAACCCAAATCAGATAAGTGCCTAAGTTGTGGGTTATCCTAGGGAAACCTAAGTATAGTACTTATACATCTCACATGAGAACAATATAATTGTTGCTCGCTATGCGGTTTTCCTAATAGGAATACCTATATGCAGTGGTAAGTGGGAGGAAAGTAAAACTCGATGAAAATCGGAGTAATACTGTTCCAGACACCGATTCCTTAATGGAACACAAATAGTTCATCAAGGATGAAACTATACCAATAATCTTCGAATACACAAGAACCACGTAAGTCGGAGAGAGTCAGAAAACAACCTGGGGTATGGGTTTCTGATCTCACCTCATTAAGATGTCAATCTTATTGAGGAATACGAACTGACTACGTATGAGGAAGTGATACAAGGTATCGACTCCCTATTATGGCAAAGTGCCATAATGTCCGAAATGGATTCCATGTATACCAACCAAGTTTGGACACTAGTTGTTGTACCGAAAGACATTGTGCCTATTGGTACTATATAAGTCTTCAAGGAAGACATACATGGAAGGAAACATACCAACGTACTAAGCTGGGCTTGTAGCGAAAAAGGTATCGTTATCAACATTGTGTCGATTACGACGAAACCTTTTACTCGTTGCCATTGGTAAATCCATTTGGACAATGCTTTCTGATGCTGCATGTTTCATTTATGAAATATGACAGCTGAACGTCAAAATCACTTTCCTTAACGGAAACCTTTAGGAGGATGTTTACAACATCCTGGCGGTTTTTTCGTACCAAAACAAGCAAACAAGGTTTGCAGATTATTCGATCAATGGATGGATTGAAGCAAGCACAGCGTTCTTGGAATTATCGTTTTAATGTAATCATAATGGTATATGATTTGATTCAAAACGAAAATGATTCTTGTGTATATAAGGAGGTTAGTGGGAGCGCACTGACAGTGAATGTCCTAAGTAATGATGACATGTCATTTCTTGGAAATGATATTCCAATAAAACCATCGGTGAAAGCTTGGCTTTCATGAAAATTCTCCATAGAATTCTTAGGAGAAACAACTTTTATTCTAGGAATAAAGATCTACTGGGATAGATCTAAAAGTTGTTAATAATCTCCGAGAAATCGTACATTGATAAATGTATGTGACCTGGTGTCTCATACGCTTTGAGCATATGGAGTCACAATCAGTCCAATCCAAGTGATAGTCACTGGATTGATGTTAAGAAAATCTTTTAGTATCTTAGAGGAACTAAGGTTGTTGTCTTATATTATGGAGAATGAGAACTTGAAGTGACTGGGATCACTACTGCAAGTTTCCAAACCGATAAAACCGACTATAAGTCGTAACAACGGTACTATAAAGTTTGAATAACGAAACAGTGAGCTGGAAATCTTCCAAGCAAGATACTGTTACCGAATAAATAACAAAAGTGGATTATTGCTGCAGCTGAGGCAACAATAGAAGCCATTTGGGTCGATAATAATCCTAATTAGATTAGGAATAGTTCTGTTAACAGCTGAGCTAGGCTTCAGCGCAGGCTAAAGAATTAATGGTCTCATCAACGATCCAGATATATACTTTGATTATTCATCTGATTCGTTCAGATCATACATCGTGGCGATGTGATGATCGAATAAATCGCATCAGATGATAATCATGCAAAACCGCTGATGAAAGCATTTCCTCAGCAGACGTTTGAGCGAACCGTACATAGTTCAGGTGTAAGACACTTGAGTGACTGGATATAGGCCAAGTGGGAGATTGTTGGACAATTATGACCCATAGCGTCACTGTTTGTACAGATCATGGTGTTGTTGTACAAATTAACTATGTGACAAAGGAAATTGCTCTTTCATCATTTAGAATTAGATTACCAAGAAGTATAAATGATGAAAGGTCCATATGATTTGTTCTGGATTGAGATGATATGAGACAATATCAATCCATGAAGCTTTAATCATTAAACATCCTTAGTCAGAGTATTATCGAGATTGGACATCGATAATTCGTAAAAGACTAGTATTACACTTGTGCGCGTTGTGAGGGCATAACGGCATAGTTTTCATATATTTGGGTATATGATACTCATGCAAGTGTAATAGGAGGTTGTGTTTACCGATGGTGCGGGAAACAGCTTCGCTCTGGATAGACCCCTTGGAATTCCATTGGTAGTATGACTATGTGTCTATGGAAGTCCGAATCAGGGTAGGTGTATTTGGTCTTAACTTGAGACTTGCACCGCTAATACTTGCGACAATCAATATACTTTGGTTTTGGTCGTCCAGGGCTTTAACAGGTTCTGTGTACGCCTCTTCTGGGTATATTGAGAATCATAGTGTATTGGGTGTGATGTCGAGATGGAAGTATCACTCCAGTAATAGTGGAGATGATGATCACGTAGGATACGGAACTGGTTCTCTTATGTACTGCAGTCATCGGGATAATATGACTAGGTCATGATTATCCGATTATAGAGACTAGTTACCAGAGATCCGATATGTGCTTCGTACGGGGCAGACACAATTCCAGCCCCAGGCCTTGCACGTGACATCCGATACTGGATCGAAATACGCAATACTACGTATACTACGCCTGATATAGATCACATATTCCTGTAAGGATATTTCTGGAGAATTGGGTAGGCATGACGCTTTGCTAGAAGCCAATCTTGTCTTGTAAATCGGTAAAAACGTAGTACTAGGTACATACGTGTTCAGATAGTCCGACAACCAGATTTACTGCCAACATATCCGGGGATCTCATGGGTCGCTTCCCGAAGATTCACCGATAACGTATGACTCGCACTTTATTAATCTGGGATTAATTAGATGAGAGAGAAAATTAATCTGGGATTAATTGCGGAGATATTTTATCTGGGATAAAATATTAATTAAAGAGAGAGAACGATTAATTTGGAATTAATCGATAAAATAATATATTCGATATATTATATGAAATTGGATTTCGACGGGGAATTAAAATTAGATTTTAATTCGGGCGAATGAGTTAATTTAGAATTAATTCGTTAGGGACGTGAATAGTAATTTTGCTAGGCAAATTTATTTAATTAAATTAGATTTAATTTCGTCGCAACGGAAAATTTGTTAATTTGGAATTAACGAACCCGAGCCCTGGAGTGTTTGCGAGCACACTCGCATTGCGAATTAAAGTGCGGCCCACAAGTCACATCAAGCTTCAAAACACTAGTCAATCGATTGATGTGATGTCTAGTCACTTTGAGTGATGTGACAACTTGTCATTGTGATTGATGGTGGTGGTTGGAAAGCATTTAATTGCTTTTGGCTCCAAAATTGTATTTGACTTTTGGAAAGGCTATTACAATATTTTGGATTTGATTTTTGTGTATTAGATACACAAACCAAAATAAACACTCTCCTCTCTCTCCATTCACTCTCATCTCTCTCTCGGCTTAGGCCTTTTTTCTTCTCATTTTTTCTGCAAAAACCGTGAGCAATGAGAAAGAAGTAGGTGATTTTTGTGGCAAAAATTACCAAGTGCTAGCACACATTTGGGGTCTTGCAAAGGTGATAGGGAACCGCACTTGTGAGCTTGGAATCACAACACAAAAGCTTGGAGCTTGGAGGACCAAGATGGCCGAAAATTGGAGAGCAAAAAATAGTCCACTGCCGTGAAAGCCATGGAAGGGAGCTTGAAGTTTTGTTCTTCATCGCATCGCTCAACCGATCATTGTAAGTATTCCGCAACTTCTTTGTTGTATTAACATATGTTTCATTGCTTTAAAATCATCCTTGGGACCTTAGAGAAACCCAACACGTACAAGACTCATTACCTATTTTAGAATATATAGGAAATGAATGTCGTCTGAACGGATATGTAACCAGCTCGACTACTTCACCACAAAATAATCAACCAATTAAATATACATACATGCACACATATCACGTAACACAAACTCAACGCACGGTTTCTCATACACAAGCACATACATATCAAACACTACTTTATATACATCAAAGATACGAATATACTCATTTCATCGAATTCATATACCATAGTCTTTAACAGTCCTAACATCTTTTACTTATCAATCAAACATATTTCGTTTTAGAATTCTTATATGAAAACATTGATACAGTATCTTATGAAATATACATTTCCATTCATATATGTATCCTATCAACCACGTACTTCCATCATTCAGGAAAGACTTAGCTTATACCAACCCAACCCAACCTCTATACAATTAAATCGTATGCATTAGTCAATGATAAACTTATTCCAATAACACACATCTACAAGTGCCAATACAAATTCAGAAATCATAACTTGGTATCGTTACCGATTTTATACACTCAAATCATACTTTTTTATGATTTCATACATATACAAATACGTGTTCATATACTTATACATATACATATTCGTTCACATATACATATGCATACCATTACAAGTTCATACACTAACATACATCAATAGAAATCCACCTCATCAAACATTCACTTCACCGATTCAAGTTCATAGCATTACAAAAATCTATAGCTGTGGTGGTCGATTATCTTAACCATACGTAATCTCGAACTCCGTACTCAAAACCACCTCTTAATTATCCTTTTTTATCCTAATATTTCAATCTTCTATATTATTATATATTATATATATATATATATATTTAAAACATGAATTCACCGATTCAAGTTCTCATCGCATTGGTTACTTATCTGATTTCGTGAGTGCTCCAGTCCTAGTCAAATCTGTCAAAATAAATGGCGAAATATCGTCAGAATCGCAACTTACGGAATCCTCGATTTAACTTTGACAAAAATCGGGATCTTTCCGGGGCAATCATATTAATTCTGATTTCAATGATTTCAGTTTCAACAATCTTAAAACATCATTACAAACTAATAAACATCATTACAAAGTAATCCAAGTCATCAATTAACTTAAATCATCGGTTTAAGTATTTTTGGAAAAACTTCCGAAAAAAATTCCGCAGATGCTACGGAAGAGTCCCGAACCTGTCCAGATTTAACTAAAAATTATCGTATCATCATATATAACTCATTACTATCATTACAATAAAAAAACACATCAATATACGCAAAATCCACTTTTATCGAAAAATTACTTAATCTATCGGATCTCACTCGGATTCTACCAAATATCTATATTCAATATACTCATACCCAAAAAATTCAATTTATATCAATACGCAACTCTACGAAGCTACTGGATTATGTAGGGATTTATTTAGCGGAAATCCGATAACGCAGCGGAATAGTGGAAAATCAAAATTTTCCGATTTCAAAACTTTTTTCTCGGATCAATTAAATAAACTTATTTATTTAATTTTCCAATTGTCAAATTATGAAATATTACACAAGAAATCAAATTTTTATGTAATTACCGAATTACCCCTATACTTTATATTTTGTTCATTTTAGTCCGAAACTGTTCAAAACAATTTTGAATGATTCTAAATCATTACTAATATGAATTTAACATATCTCAAATGTCAAAATATAATTTGCAACAAAAATCCAATTTTTGGCCACCAAGGCCGAGAGCCTCATTAGGGGGAATAAAGTGCATTTTGCACTTCCATTGTTCAAAACACATGCAAATGAAATCCAATCAACATAAGATTTAATATGTATCATATACACATCCAACTACACCATATAAATGAAAAGCCTCAAATTTGGAAGTGGTCTCAAAACCTAATTTTTCAATTTCTTCAAATTGGACAAATTAGACCAAATTTGTTAAATCTAATACTTCAATTATGTTTCTTCCATTACAATCAAGCCTCACCACAATGAAACAACTATAGAACAAATCTAGGTCATTTAAGAGTGGGTCAACAACTCTAGATTAGCAACAAGTTTCTCAAACTAACAAAAGAATACTAGTAGACACCTTACAAGCATTATATGTTCTTTATACATGTTTAACCCTATCATCAAACTTCCATTCAACAAAAACACAAAGAATAAGGAAAAGAATAACATGAGAACATCATAGCATGAAGCCTAGAACACAAGGAACATTTTCCTCTCTAATAGTAAGTTGAGAAAACTTACTAAAATTCCAAGTTTTGCTTGTTTTTCTTTATCTTTCTCTCTAGCTTCTTTTGTTTCTTCAATGGAGTTTTGACAAAAAAGTGTTTTTGGTTGTTGGAACCCTAAAAGAAAAGAAACAATATATACTCTCTTCATTTGGCCCTTGGCCGAAATTATAGTATACAAAATATCAAGATATTTGTTTTTTGTTTCAATTAATTTTAACTTTACAACTTGTTAACTTTAATCATCAAACCATTTAATGAATTAAAGTTAGTCAACAATTGCAACTCAAGCCATTAATAAAATATCATAACTTTAAAAATATCTATACTTTAATTAATTTAATCATTTAACAATTAATTAATTAATTAATTAAATACAAATATATTAAATATATGTATAATATTTACATTAAATATTAAATACATATATATATAATAGATATTAGTCAAATATCTCAATTTGACAATTAATTAATGTGTATTTGAATTAATCAAGCATTAATGCAAATAAGGTCCCTACACATGTATTTTGCGTTTACCCTTTAAACGACTTTATAAATAATCAGTATCATTTATAAATGTTGCCTTAGTGCTCTACGAGTATGTTTCATTAGTGAGACTCTCTAGATTCAGGCATATCCGTCACGAAATCCAATTTCGTGTCCATAATTTATCCACCCGTAAATTATGACGATCACAGATAAACTCGCTGAATCATACAGGTCGAGGTCATGGAAAATGTATAATTCCTCCGTCACAGGTATCCAGATAAATCCCAGAGATATAGATGTAAACGTCAAATCTCTATAGGGATTATCCAGTCGACTATTCTATTAGCAATCTCAAAAAAGAACATTTAGAACTAACTTCTAAATTGTACCACGGGCCCATGGTTTTTATCTGATTGCTAATCATATGGACTACATATGCTCTGATACACAGAATTGACGGATCCTATCTCGATACACACAGGACACCCTGAGGATCTATCCACACCCAAAGAACATGCGGAGGTCTGATCTAAATAGATCGGTGACATGACTGCCATCTAAGTGTGTAAGATGTCTCATGCACCCACAGTGGTATCTCAAGTCGAAGAATCACAAGTGCTACTCAACCCGATAAGATTCTTATTGACATGGTGTACCATCCATTAAGAATCTTCGGTGAGTCGTTCAGTGTTTATCCGCTATAAAATCCTACACGTCTATACTAGTCTCAAAGACTTATGATTCATTGAGTAACCATTGGAATCATATATTCCAGTATACGACATGTACCGGTCTCAACGGGTTTACTATACTGACCAAGTAGTGTAAACCTTGACCAGGAACTGTCTGAGAATGACAATGTCATGATATAACTCAATGTCAGTTGTGACGTTTTTGTAACTGCACCATGACTAGTCATTCTAAGGTCATTACGTCTTTACCATATTAAAAGAAACATTATATTATAGAAACTGCATATATTATTCTTAATAATAACGTTTTACAGAAGTATTCATAAAGAAATACAACCGGGAATTGGCGCTCTGAGCACCAACCCCAACAAAAACTCCCATTAGCAAACACTCCCGGGCTCGGGTTCGCTAATTCCGAATTAACGAATTTTCCGTTGCGACGTAATTAAATCTAATTTAATTTAAAAAATTATGCCTAGCAAAATTACTATTCATGTCGCTTACAGAGGTACGCTTTAAATAATTCTAAATTAACTCGTTCGCCCGAATTAAAAAATAATTTTAATTCCGCGTCGAAATCCAATTTCGTATAATATATCGAATATATTTTTTTATCGATTAATTCCAAATTAATCGTTCTCTCTTTTTTATTAATATTTTATCCCAGATAAAATATCTCCGTAATTAAACCCATATTAATTTTCTCTCTCATCTAATTAATCCCAGATTAATAAAGTACGAGTCATACGTCATTGGTGAATCTTTGGGAAGCGACCCATGAGATCCCCGGATATGTTGGCAGTAAATCCGGTCACAGACTATCCGATCACGTACGTACCTAGTACTACGTTTTTACCGATTTACAAGACATGGTTGGCTTCTAGCAAAGCACCGTGCCTACCTAATTCTCCAGAAATATTCTTACTGAAATATGTGATCTATAACAGGCGTAGTATACGTAGTATTGGGTATTTCGATCCAGCATCAGATGTCACGTGCAAGGCATGAGGCTGGAAGTGTGTATGCCCCGTACGAAGCACATATCGGATCTCTGGTAACTAGTCTCTATTATCAGATAAACATGACCTAGTCATATTATCCCGATAGCTGCAGTATATAATAGCACCAGTTCTGTATCCTACGTGATCATCATCTCCACTATGACTGGAGTGATTCTTCCGTCTTGACATCACACCCAATACACTACGATTCTCAATATACCCAGAAGAGGCGTACACAGAACCCTGTTAAAGCCCTGGACGACCAAAACCAAAGTATATTGATTGTCGCAAGTATTAGCGGTGCAAGTCTCAGGTTAAGACCAAATACACCTACCTTGATTCGGACTTCCATAGACACATAGTCATACTACCAATGGAATTCCGAGGGGTCTATCCAGAGCGAAGCTATTTCCGTACCATCGGTAAATACAACCTCCTATTACACTTGCATGAGTATCCTATACCCAAATATATGAGAACTATGTTGTTATGCCCTCACAACGCGCACAAGTGTAATACTAGTCTTTTACGCATTATCGATGTCCAATCTCGATAATACTACGACTAGGGATATTTAATGATTAAACCTTCGTGGATTGATACTGTCTCATATCATCTCAATCCGGAACTAATCATATGGACCTTCTATCATTTATATATCTTGGTAATCTAATTACAAATGATAAAAGGGCAATTTCCTTTGTCACATAGTTAATTTGTACAACAACACCATGATCTGTACAAATAGTGATGCTATGGGTCATCATAGTCCAACACTACGAACACATTTCGATGCTCTGTAGCATAGAACAGATATCCCCTCATATTCGAAGAATATCCGACAAACCTAAACTTTTGCCCTCGAGGCGAAAGCTTATCTTGCTGAGTCACCCTGACATAGGTAGGACAACCCCAAACCTTAATGTAACTAAGATTTGGTCTTGTACCGAACCATATCTCATATGGAGTCGTAGGAACAGCTTTTGAAGGAATCTTATTCCAAAGATGTGCAGCTGTTAAAAGAGAGTAACCCCATAAATAATAGGGCAAATCTGTGAAACTCAACATCGATCGGACCATATCCAATAAAGTCTGATTTCTCCTCTCAGACATTCCATTGTGTTGTGGAGTACCTGGAGGAGTATATTGAGCGAGAATCCCATTCTCCTTCATATAATCCATGAACTCACTGCTCATATATTTGCCGCCTCGATCAGATCGAAGACATTTAATATATTGACAAGTTTGTTTTTCAACTTCATTTCGGAACTATTTGAACTTTTCAAAGGTTTCCGATTTATGTCGCATCAAATACACATAACCGTACTAGAATATGTGATCTATATCAGGCGTAGTATACGTAGTATTGCGTATTTTGATCCAACATCAGATGTCACGTGCATGGCCTGGGGCTGGAAATGTGTCTGCCCCGTACGAAGCACATATCGGATCTCTAGTTACTAGTCTCTATAATCAGATAAACATGACCTAGTAATATTATCCCGATAGCTGCAGCACATAAGAGTACCAGTTCCGTATCCTACGTGATCATCATCTCCACTATGACTGGAGTGATTCTTCCGTCTTGACATCACACCCAATACACTATGATTCTCAATATACCCAGAAGAGGCGTACACAGAACCCTGTTAAAGCTCTGGACGACCAAAACCAAAGTATATTGATTGTCGCAAGTATTACCGGTGCAAGTCTCAGGTTAAGACAAAATACATCTACCCTGATTCGGACTTCCATAGACACATAGTCATACTACCAATGGAATTCTGAGGGGTCTATCCAGAGCGAAGCTGTTTCCGTACCATCGGTAAACACAACCTCCTATTACAGTTGCATGAGTATCCTATACCCAAATATATGAGAACTATGTCGTTATGCCCTCACAGCGCGCACAAGTGTAATACTAGTCTTTTACTCATTATCGATGTCCAATCTTGATAATACTATGACTAGGGATATTTAATGATTAAACCTTCGTGGATTGATACTGTCTCATATCATCTCAATCCGGAACTAATCATATGGACCTTCTATCATTTATACATCTTGGTAATCTAATTACAAATGATAAAACGGTAATTTCCTTTGTCACATAGTTAATTTGTACAACAACACCATGATCTGTACAAATAGTGATGATATGGGTCATAATTGTCCAACAATCTCTCACTTGGCATATAGCCAATCAC
Organism: Zanthoxylum bungeanum; assembly: GCA_019454045.1. NCBI lineage: Eukaryota > Viridiplantae > Streptophyta > Magnoliopsida > Sapindales > Rutaceae > Zanthoxylum > Zanthoxylum bungeanum. The sequence continues at coordinate 57,363 of SKCR01036576.1, read as the reverse complement.
TCAAGTGTCCTACACCCGAACTATGTACGGTTCGCTCAAACTTCTGCTGAGGAAAGGCTTTCGTCAGCGGATTTGCAAGATTATCGTCTGAAGCGATTTATTCGATCATCACATCGCCATGATGTATGATCCAAACAAATCAGATGAATATTTGAAGTATTTATCTAGATCGTTGATGAGACCATTAATTCTTTAGCATGTGCTGTAGCCTAGCTCAGCTGCTAACAGAACTACTCCTAATCTGATTAGGATTATTATCGACCGAAATGGCTTCTATTGCTGCCTCAGCTGCAGAAACAACCCGCTTTTGTTGTTTATTCAGTAACAGTATCTTGCTTGGAAGATTTCCAGCTCACTGTTCCGTTATTCAAACTTTATAGTACCGTTATTACGACTTGTAGTCGTTTTTGTCGGTTATGAAACTTGCAAAGTTGATCCCAGTCACTTTAAGTTCTCCTTCTCCATAGTATAAGAAAGCATCCTTAGTTCGTCTAAGAAACTTAAGGATGTTTTTAACATCAATCCAGTGACTATCACATGGATTGGCCTGATTGTGACTCCATATGCTCAAAGCGTATGAGACACCAGGTCACGTACATTTTTCAATGTATGAGTTCTCGGAGAGTATTAACAACTTTAAATCTATCCCAGTAGATCTTTATTCCTAGAATAAAGGTTGTTTCTCCCAAGAATTCTGCAGAGAATTTTCATGAAAGCCAAGCTTTCACCGATTTTATTATGGGAATATCATTTCCAAGAAATGACATGTCATCATTATTTAGGACATTCACTGTCAATGCGCTCCCACTAACCTCCTTATATACACAAGAATCATATTCATTTTTTGAATTAAATCATACACCATTATGATTACATCAAAACGATAGTTCCAAGAACGCAATGCTTGCTTCAATCCACAAATGGATCGAATTAACTTGCAAACATTGTTTGCTTGTTTTGGTACGACAAGACCATCAGGATGTTATAAACATCCTCCAAAAGGTTTCCGTTAAGAAAAGGGATTTTGGCATTCAGCTATCATATTTCATAAATGAAACATGCAGCATTAGCAAGCATTATCCAAATGGATTTAACCATGGCAACGATTAAAAGGTTTCATCGTAATCGACACAATATTGATAACTATACCTTTTCGCTACAAGCCCAGCTTAGTACGTTGGTATGTTGCCTTCCATGTATGTCTTCCTTGAAGACTTATATAAGACCAATAGGCACAATGCCTTCCGGTGCAACAACCGGTGTCCAAACTTAGTTGTTATACATGGAATCCATTTCGGACTTCATGGCACTTTGCCATAATAGGGAGTCGATACCTTGTATCACTTCCTCATGTGTAGTCAGTTAGTATTCATCAATAAGATTGACATCTTTATGAGGTGAGATCAGAAACCCATACCCAGGTTGTTTTCTGACTCTTTCTGACTTACGCGGTTCTTGTGTATTCGAAGATTATTGGTATAGTTTCATCCTTGATGAACTATTTATGTTCCATTAAGGAATCGGTGCCTGGAACAGTATTACTCTGATTTTCATCGAGTTTTACTTTCCTCCCACTTACCACTGCATATAGGTATTCCTCTTAGGAAAACCGCATGGCGAGCAACAATTACATTGTTCTCTTGTGAGATGTATAAATACTATACTTTTGGTTTCCCTAGGATAACCTACAACTTAGGCACTTATCTGATTTAGGTTTTAGTTTGGTATCATCCAAACGTATGCCCAGCATTCCCAAATCTACAGGAATGAGAAAACCCGGTTTATTTCCTGTTCATATCTAATATGAAGTCTGTCTAACAGATTTTTATGGAACCTTATTCAAAATAAGTACGATTCACGAATTATATAAACTACAATTTTAAATCCAATTTAATTTGTATTTAATACTAATTCATTATTTAATTCCAAATTAAATATTTACACTTTTTAATGTACCTTTACGACTTAGATTCTAAATCTAATCCTTACGGGTCTCAAAGCCCGATTAACATCCAATGTTAATTTAATTAAAGTCCAATGGGATTTTAATTAATTTCTAAGGCATGGACTTTTGGTCAATATGGGTCAAACCCAAATACCAAAGCCCATTTAAGAAATCACCATTATTTGCCAAGAAACCAATTTAGGCCCTTAGGCCCAATTAACATTAAAGGTCCATTAAGTCATAATTGGACTTTATGGATATGGTTTTGGGCCCAATTGGATCCAACCAATTAGCCTAAACCAAACTTGGCCCAACCAAGCCCATTAAGCCCAATTACACATTTAAAAGCCCAATTCCAAATTTAAGCCCAATTAATTTAATTTCAAAATTCCAAATTTCATAATTAAATTAACCAAAGTGTATGCCATAATTAATTACTCAAATTAATATTTCCAAAACACTAATTTACACAATTTATTATGCTCATTATCATCAACATATGTCCAACACATTTGAATCAAAAAATCAATCATTTTCATGCTTATCAAGTCTCGGCATTTTGGGGTTTTTATTGTTCGATTCGGTTTCAATCCAATTAAATCCACAATCAACATTACCCAATGTTTTCCAACTTATCCAATGATCAAAAACACAAATCACCATGACTATTTAGGGCACTCAACCATTCGGCCAAGCCAATGGATTTGGGGAAAAATTATCCAATTCAATTTTTATCAAATTGACAATGCATAACACTATGTTATCATAATTTAAGAATACTCAAATAATCAATTTCACACAAACATGCTCAAATCAATTTTGCCCAAATTTTACAATAATTCATTTCATGCTCAAAATGGCTCAAGATACCATTGTTGGGTTTCTATTAAGTCCCAAGATCGATTTCAAGCAAAGAAATACATATGTGAATACTCGTAAAAGCATGGCGGAATCATACTTACAACGATCGGCTTTTGCGACGCGAGGAACAACAAAAATCTTCAACCTTTGGTCCTCCAAGGTTCTCGGCTTTAGGGTCCTTTTGTGCTCCATTTTCAGTCCAAGCTCCAAGCTTTCGAATGGTGATTCCAAGCTCACAAGTTGGTTTCCCTATCACCTTCGTAAGACCTCGAATGTGTGCTAGCACTCCGGAAAAATTTACCGCAAATCTTTCCTTGCTTCTCCTTTGTTCTCGACAAAACCAGAAAAAAAAAAAAAAGAAAAAAAAAAAGAAATGGCCCAAGGCCGTGAGAGGGAAGAGGAAAGAGAGAAGGAAAAATGTGTTAGGTTTTTGGTTGTTGGAGAGTTGTGTATCTAATACACAAAAATGAATTTCAAAAATCCATTTTTCAAATTTTTTGCTTTCCAAAAGTCAAAAGGCATTAAAGCCAACAACCACCTTCATCACTATTCACATCAATAGTGACTTGACATCACATCACTCAAAGTGACAAGTGATTTGACGCTTGATGTGACTAGTGATTTGACGCTTGATGTGACTTGTGGGCCGCACTTGAATTCGAAATGCAAGTGCGCCCGCAAACACTCCCGGGCTCGGGTTCGCTAATTCCGAATTAACGAATTTTCCGTTGCGACGTAATTAAATCTAATTTAATTTAAATAATTATGCCTAGCAAAATTAATATTCAAGGCGCTTACGAATTAATTCTAAATTAACTCGTTCGTCCGAATTAAAATCTAATTTTAATTCCGCGTCGAAATCCAATTTCGTATATAAAATATCGAATATATTATTTTATCGATTAATTCCAAATTAATCGTTCTCTCTTTTTTTTTAATATTTTATCCCAGATAAAATATCTCTGAAATTAATCCCAGATTAATTTTCTCTCTCATCTAATTAATCCCATATTAATAAAGTGCGAGTCATACGTCATCGGTGAATCTTCGGGAAGCGACCCATGAGATCCCCGGATATGTTGGCAGTAAATATGGTCATCGGACTATCCGAACACGTACGTACCTAGTACTACGTTTTTACCGATTTACAAGACATGGTTGGCTTCTAACAAAGCACCGTGCCTACCTAATTCTCCAGAAATATTCTTACTGGAATATGTGATCTATATTAGGCGTAGTATACGTAGTATTGCGTATTTCGATCCAGCATCAGATGTCACGTGCAAGGCCTGGGGCTGGAGGTGTGTCTGCCCCGTATGAAGCACATATCGGATCTCTGGTAACTAGTCTCTATAATTAGATAAACATGACCTAGTCATATTATCCGATAGCTGCAGCATATAAGAGCACCAGTTCCTTATCCTACGTGATCATCATATCCACTATGACTGGAGTGATACTTCCGTCTTGACATCACACCCAATATACTACGATTCTCAATATACCCAGAAGAGGCGTACACAGAACCCTGTTAAAGCCCTGGACGACCAAAACCAAAGTATATTGATTGTCGCAAGTATTAGCGGTGCAAGTCTCAGGTTAAGACAAAATACACCTACCCTGATTCTGACTTCCATAGACACATAGTCATACTACCAATGGAATTTCGAGGGGTCTATCCAGAGCGAATCTGTTTCCGTACCATCGGTAAATACAACCTCCTATTACACTTGCATGAGTATCTTATACCCAAATATATAAGAACTACGTCGTTATGCCCTCACAATGCGCACAAGTGTAATACTAGTCTTTTACGCATTATCAAAGTCCAATCTCGATAATACTACGACTATGGATATTTAATGATTAAACCTTCATGGATTGATACTGTCTCATATCATCTCAATTCGAAACTAATCATATGGACCTTCTATCATTTATACATCTTGGTAATCTAATTACAAATTATAAAAGGGCAATTTCCTTTGTCACATAGTTAATTTGTACAACAACACCATGATCTGTACAAATAGTGATGCTATGGGTCATCATTGTCCAACACTACGAACACATTTCGATGCTCGGTATCATAGAACATATATCCCATCATATTCGAAGGATATCCGACAAACCTAAACTTTTGCCCTCGAGGCGAAAGCTTATCTTGCTGAGTCACCCTGACATAGGTAGGACAACCCCAAACCTTAATGTAACTAAGATTTGGTCTCCTACCGAACCATATCTCATACGGAGTCGTAGGAACAGCTTTTGAAGGAATCTTATTCAAAAGATGTGCAGCTGTTAAAAGAGAGTAACCCCATAAATCATAGGGCAAATTTGTGAAACTCAACATCGATTGGACCATATCCAATAAAGTCTGATTTCTCCTCTCAGACACTCAATTGTGTTGTGGAGTACCTGGAGGAGTATATTGAGCGAGAATCCCATTCTCCTTCATATAATCCATGAACTCACTGCTCATATATTCGCCGCCTCGATCAGATCAAAGACATTTAATATATTGACCAGTTTGTTTTTCAACTTCATTTCAGAACTCTTTGAACTTTTCAAAGGTTTCCGATTTATGTCGCATCAAATACACATAACCATACCATGACAAATCATCGGTAAAAGTAACGAAGTACGAATAACCATTGTGAGCAGTCTAACTTAGTGGACCACATACATCAGAATGTACGAGTTCCAGTAAGTTAGTGGCTCGGGGATAGGGGAGGCAAGGGTGAAACATAGGATAACTGGTCCATATCACTCAAAATATTCTGGACCGATTGCAAGAATTGATCCGACGCCTGATAACAAAAAGGCCAAAATTAGTAAATCAGAATAGACGAAAAAGAAAGGATAAAGAAAAATCACTTACAGTTTCGGGCCGGTGAGTAGAACTGGACGGCTCAGCAGCTGTTTCCATAGGGACCTCGAGTGGAAATACAGGTTCTTTCCTCGGAGGTTGAGATATGGGGGCAGGAGATGTTTCCCGAGGAAGAGAGGAGAGAATGGCCGAAGATGATGGCCGTTCAAGAACAGCTATTTGTTGAATTAAAGGATCAGGAGCTACCGCTGAAGAGTTGGAGACTAAGGAGCCGAAGATGATGACTGGTCAAAAGCATAAAGTTCATGCGCCAAAGGGACAAGAGATGTTGCCCGAGGAGGAGAGGGCGGAAGAGACGATGATGATGGCTGTCCAGGAGCCGAAGTTGGTTGCGCTAAAGGGACCGGAGATGCTGCCCGTGAAGGCGATGATTGTTGCGCCACGGCTGCTGACTTAGCCTCTGCAGAAGAATCAGAATCGGAAGAGTCAGAATATGAATAACCTCCCCCTCTTCATAAATGCGACGAAGTACATCGTCTTTATACATAGACCGAGCCTCTTCCAATAACTTCAATTCGGCCAAACTAAAAAGGTCGTCTACATCCCTATAACTCCCCCTAAGCCCCGTAGCGGCCATTCTGCGTACTAAGGGGTAAAGCCGTTTGAGATGACGCCAAAGAGGCCCATCATCCGGCCAAATAGGCTCGTCATCCGGGTCCTGCACAGTTGGGACAAGATCATCCAATGGGGGCATTCAAATTAAGGATGGTCCCTTGAGATTTCCTCAACAAACGGGTGGAAACGGTCTAATTCTATATTTGACTCCATACCTTAAAGGTTGGCTCTGGGCGAAAGGTCGGTAGCAGCTATTTCGCCCTCTTCTGGAGGTTGTTCCGTGATTGGAGCATCGACAGCTTTGTCATCGTCTGATGGAAGTTGAACGACCGGGACTGCGGTAGATTCAGCTTCCCTAAGTGGACCCTCAATCATAGGAGCTTTGGGCCCCATAGCTTGAGTCGCTTCGGGCATGGCAGAAGATGGTTCTGTCCTAAGCACCTACACAAGATACAAATCTTTTAAAATTCCAGATTGTATCTTAGCCTGACGTACAAAAGGGGAGGTAGTTTCAGATTATACTTTAGCCCGACGTATGAGCGGCACGTCTGAATCAGAGCTATGAGTTGGGGAAGGTTGTTTCAAGTTAGCCTGTTTAATCTTCTTCAGGCTTGGCTGCCTCAATCAGTTTCTTTGCCCCCGCCGATTCCGAGGACTTGGAAGAAAAAAGGATGGTGGAAAAGACCCGTGCAGAAGGCAAAGAAAAAAGTCTCTCATGACCAGACGGCCAAAAACGGTCGAAGAGAGAATGGACCGATGTACAAGGAGAAAATGAGACTGCAGAAAAGAAGGATAGTAAAGAACGGGTCTCTGACAAGCATTGATCTATGTCTGAAAGCGAGAGCACTTTAAAATAGTCTGATGAAATAAAACATGTATGAAATAATGGAATAGGCCATCCTTGAACGAGACCAAACTGGCGAGTAGTGAAGTTAGGGGAATAGACTTCCACTCCAGCCTTGTCATTGGCCCATGTCAAGATGTCATGAATTAGGTCGCGGCTGCATAAAAACTTGCGCCATATGCGATGAATTGACTAATCCTCTTCCGACTCAGGAATTTCATGGATGAAAGAATGATTGTCGCCCAGGGAGAAATAGAAGAAAGAATGGACCCGAGAAAGGGTGTAGAAGTATTCAAAAATGGTGCGATGAATGAGAGAGGTTGGCTGAAGTTAAGCGAACAAAAGACCAGCACAAAGATACGAATGACTTGACTCAATTGACCCGAAGACTGGGAAATAGGCTCAAGGCAAAGCTGGACGAGCTAGAGAGGGCCAGAGGCGATCGGCGAAGCCCCAGACCGAAGTTATTTTTGAAGAACGGCCAACCCACGGTAAATAGCAGCCAACAAAAATGAGGCCAGGTCCAAACGACGACCGTTGGCAAGGTCCGAAGAGATAGAGAGGTAACCCGCCACGGGCTTCTGACTGGGCGCACAAATGATATATTTGCAAAGCCAGTAATTAAGAAAAGCTATATGTTCCAACACCGAGACCGGACCGGCCGATTTGGAAAACGCACTGAAGAAAGCAAAGTAGGACGTGAATGACGAAAAGTCCATTGAATGAGGGGGAAACGAAAGGTGGTACAGGCAGAAATGGTCGTACCCAGAGGGGCCAACCCGGTCAAAGCACTGATATCGCGAAGAGTAATGGTGAAAGAACCAGTAGGGAAAAGGAAGACGTTGTAATCAGAAGACCAAAATAGTAGTGAGGTGGGGAACAGATTTTGATCGAAAGGGGGAAAAGCCAATGAAAGCTCTATGAGAGAAATGAAGCCATGTTCTTTAACAAAAGTGCGAGTATCTGCATGCAACAACATACGTTGGAACCAGGTCTCAAATGAAGAATCTGTTGGACAATTATGACCCATAGCGTCACTATTTGTAAAAGACATTGTGGTTTTTGTACAAATTAACTATGTGAGAATGGAAATTGCATTTTATCATTTTGTAATTTGATTCCTTAAATATATAAATGATAAAAGTCCTTTTGATTAGTTCCGGATTATTAGATATGAGACAATATCAATCCATAAAGGTTTAATCATTAAATATCCCAAGTCGTAAAATTATCGAGACTGGACATCGATAATGCGGAATAGACTAGTATTGCACTTGTGCGTGTTATGGAAGCGTAACATCATAGTTCTCATATATTTAAATATTGGATACTTATGCAAGTGTGATAGGAGGTTGTGTTTACCGATGGTACGGAAACAGCTTCGCTCTGGATAGACCCCTCGGAATCCCATTGGTAGTATGACTATGTGTCTATGGGAATTCGAATCAGGGTAGGTGTATTTGGTCTTAACCTGAGACTTGCATCGCTAGTACTTGCAACAATCAATACGTTTTGGTTTTGGTCGTCCGGGACTTTAACAGGTTCTGTGTACGCCTCTTCTAGGTTTGTTGAGAATCGTAGTGTATTGGGTGTGATGTCAAGACGGAAGTATCACTTCAGTCATATGGAGATGATGATCACGCAGGGATACAGAACTGGTACTCTAATGTGTTGCAACCATCGGGATAAAATGACAAGGTCATGATTATCCGATTAAAGAGACTAGTTGCTTGTGATCTGATATATGCTTCGTACGGGGCAGACACTATTCCAGCCCCAGGCCTTGCATGTGACATCCGATACTGGATCGCAATACGTAATACTACGTATACTACGCCTGACATAGATTATATATTCCTTTAAGAATATTTCTGGAGAATTGGGTAGGCACGGTGCTTTGCTAGAAGCCAACCATGTCTCGTAAATCGGTAAAAACATGGTACGAGGTACGCACGTGTTCGGATAGTCCGACGACCGGATTTACTGCCAACATATCATGGGATCTCATGGGTCACTTCCGGAAAATTCACCGATGACGTATGATTCGAATATAATTAATCTAGGATTAATTGCGGAGAGATTTTATCTGGGATAAAATACTATTTGGAAAGAGAGAACGATTAATTTGGAATTAATCGATATAAAATAATATATTCGATATATTAAATGAAATTAGATTTCATAACGGAATTAAAATTGGATTTTAATTCAGGCGAACGAATTAATTAGAATTAATTCGCAAGCGACTTGAATAGTAATTTTGCTAGGCATAATTATTTAATTAAATTTGATTTAATTACGTCGCAACTAAAAATTCGTTAATTCGAAATTAACGAACCCGAGCCCGGGAGTGTTTGCGGGCCCACTCGGATTTTGAATTCAAGTGGAGCCCACAAGTCACATCAAGTCACATCACTAGTCAATCATTTACCTTTATGGTGATGGAAGTTAGTGTAGGAATTGATGGAAACTTGTTTTACACTCAAGTAGATAAGGTGATGGACTTTTACCAATTATTAGATTTTGGTATATCATTTGATTTTTTGAATATCAAATAAACAAGTCAACAAAATCACTCCATCTTGCTCTCTCTCTTTCACGCCCAAACCACCAAACTCTCTCCCTATTTTGGCTTGGCCGAATTCATCAAGAAGAGAATGAAGAATTGTTGCAATTTTTCTAAGTGCTAGCACACCACAAGAATCATATAAGGTGATAGGGAAACCAATCCCAAGAGCTTGGAATCTCAAATCTCAAAGCTTGGAGCTTGGATTCATCATTCAAAGAGGAGCTTGGAGGAACTTCTCAAAGCAAATTTTTGTTCTACACACATCCTACATCCGATATTTGTAAGTATATTTCTGATATACTTCTTCTTGTATTCACATGATTTTATGCTTAAATTGATCTTGGGATGACCTTAGAAACCCAACAATGGCATCAGAGCCTATTTGAGCATGAAATTTGATTAGGGTTCTTAACAAAAAATTTTGGTATTTTTGATTTGAGCATGTTTTAATCAAATTATTTGTTTGAGTATGCTTGTATGTTGATAACTTAGAGTTATGCATGATCAATTTGATGAAAAATTAATTGGATTAATTTTCCTCAAATACCTTATGTTGGCCGAATCTTGGAGTACCTAGGTCATGGTGATTTTTTATTTTTTAAATCATTGGATGTGTTTAAAATACATGATATATATTTTTGTGATTTAATTGGATTGAAATCAAAATTAATGGAAAAAAAAAATCCCTAATTGCCGTGACCATAGAAGCATGGAAATGAATTGATATTGTTTCAATAATGTTGGACATGTTTGAAAATATTAATGCATGATTAATTGATTAAATTAGTATTTTGGAAATATTAATTTAGATAATTAATTAGTACAACACACTTTAATTAATTCAATTTGGAAATTTGGAAAATTAGAATTTAATTAATTGGGCTTAATTTGGAATTGGGCTAAAAATGTTGTATTTGGGCCTAATGGGCTTGGTTGGGCCAAGTTGGTTTATGACAATTGGATTGGATCCAATTGGGCCTAAACCATTCCATTAAGTCCAAATGTAACAAATGGGCCTTTAAACATTTAATTGGGCCTAATGAGCCAAAATTGATTTCTTGGCAAAGAGGGTGATTCCTTAATTGGGCCTTGGTATTTGGGTTTGACCCATATTGACCAAAGCTCATGCCTTAAGAAATTAATTGAAAGCCCATTGGACTTTAATTAAATGGACATTGGATGTTAATTGGGCTTTGAGACCCATCAAGATTAGATTTAGAATCTAAGTCGTAAAGGCTCATTAAAAAGTGTAATTATTTAATTTGGAATTAAATATAGAATTAGTATTGAATACAAATTAAATTAGATTTAAATTGTAGTTCGATATAATTCAAGAATTCGTACTTTAAGTACTTATTCTAAAACGAGTTGGACTCGCGCAAATCAAATCATTGTTTGAACATTGGATGATCATTTTATTCAAAGATTAATTAATAGGATTAGATTGATTGAATAACATGCTTTGTGTGAATACATGGATGTGTTGTATGAATAATGTATATCAGATGGATATTAGAAGGGAAGGGCAATTTTGGAAATTGTTGTAAATTTAGAATTTATTAAATTGGAACTATGTGTCAAGCCTTATCTCTCGATTCTTGTGTAATTCTCTTCTCACCTAATTCCCTTCAATGTTAATGAAGTTTCTTTAATTGTATTATGTAATTGGGTAGAAGTTAGAATAGTGCTAGCGGGGGGAGAGGAAAGTGAGTGATTTCTTCTAGGAACAGTTTGTGAGATATCCATCCGCATATCATTATTATTTATTAACCGCGCCTTATTATGCTTTTAGAATGCATGCTTAAGGGTGTATGATGAGAACCTAATCAAAGATAATAAATTGGTTGCCAATTTACGCGAAAAACCATTAACAAATATTAAGCGTTTTCCTTCCATTGAATGATTCATTCTCAAGATCCAAGATTGGCACTGTTTGTTGGCCAAGTCAAGACCTTTGTCCATCGCGGATGTGTTTGAATCATGAAGGCTTTATTCCATATCGTATGTCTTGTCGAAGTTGTGATTTTTTGGCCAAAGTCAAGATCACTTCTTGTCCATCGACATCGATAATGAAGTTTTCTAAAGTCAATGGGTCCCGCTTAACTGGAATCATTAAGCTTGTTGTGCTAAAGCCAATGCTTAGTTGATCCAGAGGAAGAGGTTAGGAAAATAAATTGGATATATTGGCATATATATTGTATATATGTTACGGATTTGGAGGTCCACCTACCGGATCTGGGAATTGGATGAGATCCAATTGATCTTAGAGATCTACCTAGTTAAATATCATACAGCTTGTTGGCCAAAGTCAAGGTTGTGTGTTATTTAACGGAATCCTAGCCCACTAGGAAACTAGGTTTCCCGAGTACTCAACAGAGGGTTAGAGGCTCACCGAAAAATAGTGGAAGTCCAGTATTGAATTTGCAATTCATTCAAATACTTGGCTTTACGCGCTTTCAAATTATTTCGTCAATTATATTATTAGTTTGACTAATATTTTATTATTTTTTTCTTGTAACAGTTAGACTGTACCCATACATCGTTAATTGGATAGTTTGACTAAGATGACAGGAAAGTTGAGCATTAGAGATATTATCATGGGCGACAATGTCTTTAATGGCGCGAACTTTCAAGATTGGGATATGAATCTCAGGATTGTCATGGGATCCGAGAAGTTTCTATATACTATAGAGAGACCTCTTCAGCCTAAGTCTAGATCTGATCAGATAGTTGAGCTAGAGCTTTGGAAGACTCATAGCGATGACAACTTCACTGCTCAATCTATAATGTTTGCTGCTATGACTCAATAATTCTGTCGTCAGAACAAGGGATTGGATCCCTATAATATGATGGCGAAGTTGCATGATCTTCATCGATCTAATCTTAGATCGCATAGATATGAGTTACAGAAGATGCTCTTTCGCACTCACATGTCAGAGGGTACATCTGTCGAGCACCATGTGTCGTAGATGATTGCTGACATTGAGCAGCTGGGACAGATGGGCATTGTCTTCGAGGCAGAGACTTCTATAGATTTGATCTTACAGTCTCTCCCCGACACTGGATTGGGTTCATCATGAACTACAATATGATGAACCAAGACCATACTCTTGGAGAGTTAATGTCCACACTGCGCGAAGCAGAAAAAGAGCTCTTAAAGGTCAAGAAGCGTGAGGCGCACTTCGGTTCAACATCTCAGTCTCCCAAGGCTTGGCCTAAGGTGACTGGAGGTGTGAAGAAGAAGAAGAAGAAGAAGAAGAAGAAGAAGAAGAAGAAGAAGAAGAAGAAAGGCAAGGCCAAATCGTCAAAACCTTCTGGGAAGGGTAAGGACAAATCCCAAGATATATGTCTACAGTGCGGGAAGCGGGGTCACTGGAAGCGTGACTGCCGTGAGTACAAGGCACACATGAAGGAAATCAAAGCGGGCAAGGCACCGGCTTCAGGTATGTTTGTTATAGAAATAAACATGTCTACTACTAGTTTTAAAAATTGGATTTGTGATTCTGGTTGTGGTACTCATATATGTACTGATGTGCAGGATCTGCAGATTAGCAGGAGACTGGCCTCATAGAGATTGACCTCCGCGTTGGAAATGGGACACGAGTCACCGTTTTGGCCATTGGCACTTATGTTTTGGAACTGCCATCGGGGCATGTACTTAAACTTTCAAACTGTTATTATGTACCTAGTTTGACTAGGAATATTATTTCTGTATCTATGCTAGCCCAATGTGGGTATACTTTTGAATTTAGAAACACTGGGTGTTTTATGTATAAAAATGATATGGAGATTTGCACTGCTGATGTAAATAATGGTCTTTATATTTTGAATATAAATCAATCTCAAACATATAATGTAACAAACAAAGGCTTAAATTAAGTAACAAAGATGAAACTTATATGTGGCATTGTCGTCTGGGACACATCAACAAGACTCGCATATCCACACTTTCGAAGAGTGGGTACTTGGACGGATTTGATCCAAAAGTCATATGACGTCTGTGAATCTTGTTTATTAGGCAAAATGCCTAAATCACCTTTTAGCGGTAAAGGTGCACGTGCCACAGAGCTGTTAGCCCTCGTTCATAGTGACGTTTGTGGGCCCATGTCTAGCCAGGCTAGAGGTGGATATGAATACTTCGTAACCTTTAGGGATGATGCATCGCGTTATGGTTATATGTATCTTATAAGACACAAGTCGGAAACCTTTGAGAAATTCAAAGAGTTTCGACACGAAGTAGAAAAATAGACCGGTAAAAGTATTAAGACATTACGGTCGGACCATGGTGGCGAATACTTAAGAAATGAGTTTCTTGATTACTTGAAAGAATATGGTATTCTTTCACAATGGACTCCTCCCGGAACACCGAAATTAAATGGTGTGTCCGAACGGAGAAACTGAACTTTATTAGACATGGTAAGGTCTATGATGAGTCGCACATAGCTACCTATTTCCTTCTGGGGATATGCATTGAACAGTGCAATACTTATTTTGAATAAGGTTCCATCAAAGTCTGTTCAACAGACTCCATATGAAATATATACAGGAAAGAAACCGGGTTTCTCATTCCTGAAGATTTGGGGTTGTTAGGCATACGTCAAACGTTTTGAAGGTACCAAACTAGAACCCAAATCGGATAAATGCCTATTTATAGGATATCATAGGGAAACCAAAGGATATTACTTCTATCACCCACAAGAGAACAAAGTATTTGTTGCTCTACATGCGGTTTTCTTTGAGAAGGAATTCCTAAATACAGTGGTTAGTGGGAGGAAAGTAGAACTCGATGAAAATCGAAGTGATACTGTTCCTAGCAAAGAATCCTTAACGGAACATGAACAGTCAATCAGGGATGAGATTGTACCACAATCTTCGAATACACAAGAACCACGTAGGTCGGAGAGAGTCAGAAAACAACCTGAGAGGTATAGGTTTCTGATCTCACCTCATGTGGATATCAATCTCATTGAGGATAACGAGCCGCCTACGTATGAGGAAGCGATACAAGATATCGATTCCGCTTTATGGCAAGAGGCCATGAAGTCCGAAATGGATTCCATGTACACCAACTAAGTTTGGACACTGGTTGATGCACCAGAAGGCGTAAAGCCTATTGGTTGCAAATGGGTCTTCAAGAAGAAGACCGACCAGGATGGCAACGTACAAACGTACAAAGCTAGGCTTGTAGCAAAAGGGTATCATCAACAACATGTTGTCGATTATGATGAAACTTTTTCACCCGTTGCCATGATTAAATCCATTCGAATTATGCTGGCTATTGCTGCATATTTAGATTACGAGATATGGCAGATGGACGTCAAAACCGCTTTCCTTAACGGAAACCTTTTGGAGGATGTTTATATGCAATAGCCTGATGGTTTTGTCGTACCAAGACTTGCAAACAAGGTTTGTAAGTTAAATCGATCCATTTATGGATTGAAGCAAGCATCGCTTTCTTGGAACCAATGTTTTAATGAGATCATAAAAGAATATGATTTCGTTCAAAATGAGGATAATCCTTATGTATATAAGAAGGTTACTGGAGGGAGCGCTAACATTCATTGTCCTTTATGTTGATGATGTGTTGCTTATTGGCAATGACATTTCCATGCTACAATCGGTGAAAGCTTGGCTTTCATTAAAATTCTCCATGAAAGATCTGGGAGAAGCAACCTTTATTATAGGATTAAAGATCTACCGGGATAGATCTAGAAAGCTGCTTGTACTCTCCCAGAGCACGTACATTGACAAAGTGTTGAAGAGATTCAACATGGATCAGTCCAAGAGAGACTGTTGCCAGTGTCACATGGCGTCACTCTACTAAGGACATGTGTCCTAAAACTCAAGATGAGAGAGGCAACATGAGTCGGATCTCGTTCACCTCGGCAGTCGGATCGATCATGTATGCCATGATATGTACGCGACCTGATGTCTCATATGCTTTGAGCATGTGTAGTCGCTATCAGGCCGATCCAGGTGAAGGTCACTGGATGGCGGTTAAGAATATCCTTAAGTATCTTAGACGAACTAAGGATGCTTTCTTAATCTATGGAGATGGAGAACTTGAGGTAACTGGATTTACCGATGCAAGTTTCCAAACTGATAAAGACGACTGTAAGTCGTAATCCGGTTACATATTTTGTTTGAATAACGGAGCAGTAAGCTTGAAATCTTCCAAGCAAGAGACTGTTGTCGATTCAACAACAGAAGCGGAGTACATTGCTGCAGCTGAAGCAGCAAAAGAGGTAGTTTGGATCCATAAATTCCTAATTTGATTAGGAGTAGTTCCGTTAGGAGCTGAGCCCGTTCCATTGTATTGTGACAATAACGGGGCTATAGCCCAGGCTAAGGAACCAAGGTCCCATCAATGATCCAAGCATGTTCTTCGACGTTTCCATCTGATTCGTGAGATCATACATCGTGGTGATGTGAAGATCGAGAAGGTCGCATCAGAGGATAACATTGTAGATCCGCTGACGAAAGTTATTCCTCAGCAAAATTTTGAGCGACATGAACATAGTTCAGGTGTTAGATGCTTGAGTGATTGGCTATAGGCCAAGTGGGAGATTGTTGGACAATTATGACCCATAGCGTCACTATTTGTAAAAGACATTGTGGTATTTGTACAAATTAACTATGTGACAATGGAAATTGCATTTTATCATTTTGTAATTTGATTACTTAAATATATAAATGATAAAAGTCCTTATGATTAGTTCCAGATTATTAGATATGAGAATCATGTTTAGGCCATGTGTGGATGGGATTGGACTGAGTTATGGGAGAGACGTTCAATGGTTCTGAAAAATGAAGGTTAGAAGTGGAAGGAAACAACTGAGCCAATGGGGCTGTAGCGATGGCGTTGTCATCAACAAAGATGGGGCCTAGAGAGCATTGGCCATAGTCTCATTAAGAGTATAACGTCAAAACACTCACAGAGGAGTCACCCAATGCCATTTGATAATCACTGAAAGTAGATGAGTCGTTTTTTGGGAGCAGAAGAAGAAGACGCCATTAGCACAGAAGTTGAGAGCACGAAAGAAGAGAGTTTTGCAAAGTGGAAAGTAAAGTGAAAACAAGAATAGGCCAAGCCCTTATATAACAAAGGCGAAAAGCTCACCCTATGACAAGTGTCGCGACCCAAGTCGATGAAGGAAGGAAAGAGCGGGAGAATGAAAAGAATGAAGAGTTACCCTAGACGGGTGGTGTGACACGATTCGATGTAAAGGATAAGGGTGACGTGTGACGTGAAGTGACACCGAAATGACGCGAAAAACGGCTCATTAATAGGCGTTATGATGAAACGTGTTGGGGAAGGTCGCACATTTATTGAAGAAATGATGGACTCACATATGGAACGTAAAGGACGGCCCGTAAGACACACAAGAGACAATAGGGTGAAGACCTGCAGGCCGACACCAGTATACGGCCATTAAATATAGACCCGACTTTACCCAAATTGAAAATTCACCTCGATTTCACTTCCAACTCGATCAAGGTGAATTTGGGGGACAACTGTGACAAAAGAAAATCCCCTAAGATGGACGAACAGTGTACCGCGCCACATAATGATTTACAAACAGGGTGACGATGGGAATAACAATCAGAACGATCGCCAGACGACGCAGCGACTAGGACGATAAAAGAGTTAGGGCGATTAATACATGCTGCAGTTGATCCCACGATGTAGCGGTTAGACAGTGCTACCTACGACTTGGCAGTTCATCGCGCATAATTTGACAGTTCCCCATGATCAGGCAGTTATGGCACATAACCTGGCAGTTAGAGGTATGATTCAACAGTTGCAGAGAAGCTTGCGGAGTGAAATCGCCCTAGCAGTTAACAAGTTCCACTATAAAAAGCTCACTCATGCGAAGAAAAAAAAGAATGAAAAACTCAATACGAGCATTTTATTTCGTAGCTTTGTAATCTTATGACTGTAATTTGTGCGCTTGTGCCCATTGGAGGCTGATTCACTTAATCAAATACCCCTTGCTGGGACTGTGTCTCAGGAGGTTTGAAACTTACACGCTCTTTTGACAAAAAAAATTATGCAAACAATGACAAATAATATTATATTGTAACATCCCGCCAGAGGCTGGATATTACAAGCATGAGACAGGAATATCCTATCTCCCTGAGACTCAAAATAAATGAAAAACAGACTTAACGCGTCCTAAAAATGAACAACCTGGTAATAGTTCATTACCAAAAAGACCTGTACAAATATCAAATACGCAAATAGGCCTTCGGTATAAACTCAAAACAATTCAAATCACAACATCAATCTTCAGGGCTCTGTGCCCAAAACAAAGCATACAATATAATACTTATAATTACATACATATAATAGTGTGCTTTGATTAATATAAACATATACAAATGTAACATGATTTCTAAACTATATGACCATTCTTAGGACTCTAGATTGGGTGACTGCAACTTGGGTAATCCATCGACTCGAATAATATATCCAACTTGAATGGCCGACCGATTTGGTTGTCAACCTGCAAAACTAGCAAATTGTAGTGATGTGAGTTATGAAACTCAGTAAGTAACCATGCTCGCAATATAAAAAGGTAAGAATAGATTTTGATAACAATACATATACATATACATAAAACCATATACTTATATAAGTTCGTTTGAAATCCCTAAGCATATTATACTGAAATCCGTGGAAACTTATACTTGTATATTCATTACAAAACAACTAGGACATACAAAGTTAGAACTTCAAAATAATATTGTTCTTGAACTTAAACTAAACATCTTGCAAACGTCATATTATTCTTTACACTCATTATATGCATCAAGTCTTATGAAAATACTTACTTACATTGATCTAAAAACTAAGTTCATAAATCATAATAAATACAAAACCTACACTTAACCAATACATAATGATAACTACAATATTCGAATCATTTAGATCCTGAACTAAACTTTTTTTAACCATATGTCAAAAAAGAAATCATATTTGAAATATCATCAAATCAGAAAATATATCACTTTTTTCGATAATGACTTACGACTAATCTTTATACAAAAAACCTTTGGGATGTTCATAATCCAGATTTCATATAATTACATATTCGAATTCAGAAACGTAGCTTATATAAAAAGCACAAATCTTTAACTTAATATTTGTACATATACAATTTCATAAAGCTTACATGTACTCATACCTATACGAAAGCATTTCAAATAATAGAACTTTCATGTCTTCCATATACGAACCTACAAGAAATGTCTACCTTTCACATAAGAACCTTCGAGAAATGTCTATCTTATGCAAATCAAAAACCTTAATCTCATTTTAGAACTTTAAAACATAGTATAGTCAACAACAAAGACGTACAAAACTTCCAAAGTTCAAAGTCACAATGTGCAAAGAATATGTGTTAGAGTCATAACAAACATAAATACCAACTTATCAATCGAATTGTTCATACACATTCCGAAAATAAGTCATGTACAATCAATCTCATCTAGCATCTAATTCACCAAAACATAAGGTAATTACTTTAAACTCATTTTATTTTTGAAAAATGTTCTTTTCGGAACAATAAAAAAAAAGTATCTGAAAATATCATAAAACTAATCAAGCATCCAATGTCTAAGTTGAGCGCCCTGACCGAACAATGAATGAAACAAGCTCATGTCGACAGAAGATAGTGGGCCAGCCATTTATGATGGTCAGGACCCCATATCCAATGCCACATAGGTTTTAAAAACTAAACTGTTATCAAGCTCTGTGACGGAAACATATCATCAAGCGCTTGGTAGAAACATAATAAAGGATCATAAAACACAAAAACATGAATCACAACATAGAGACAGAAACAGATCATATCATATCTCATCAAAAGCTCATATCATGTTAGAAGCGAAATCGAATGTGCTTAAAACATATCTTTTTTATAAGCGGATCTTTTGAAAACTTACTTTTCGAAATACTTTTTTAGAAAATTATGAAACAAATGTATCCAAAATATGTTGGGAAACTATTCCCAGTAAACATAATCAAACTCCAAAATTAGCATCATTGTAAATCTGTAACAAGCGTCCAGGAACCAACTCAAATGGACGAACATATCAAGTCTCCAATGCCTGGGTCGCGCGCACAGACCCGGCAATAAACGAAACAGGACAATGTCAACAGAATAGTGGGGCAGCCATTTCCAATTGGTCAGAACCCATAACAAGCTTCTCGACAGAAATATTATGATAGTTTATAAAATTTTAAAACATATAACAAGCACTGAGACAGAAACATATCAATGTGATGCATGCTCAATTTCAAATACTCATTATCCAAATCGACCATTTCAAATCATAAGTCTTTAAAATATAAACATGAAATATAAACATAAAACAAGGCATCTAGTCATGTCAGACACATCACTTATCGCACATCAACTCCATCATCCATTGAAAAATAATGCTAGAATTAAAAAACGATCACATTATGCTACTTATATACACATCAAAAAAATACCTTCGATTTAACACACAGACACACACACATACATTTATCTTAAACATAAGATTCATATATAGTTGTACCAAATCACCCGACCAAACACCCAAACCCATGTCTATGACAACCCAAACCTGTGGTGGTTTAGAAGACTTAAGCTATACATATTTCTATATAGATACATATAATATATACCATATATCTCATATGAAATAATCATGCAATCAATAACTAAACTTCAAGCATTCATCAATGACATACTTACATGATTCCTAAACATTTTGATTCTTGTCAAATCTGTCAAAACAAATTACAAAATGGGTTAGGATCGCAGTTTTGCAGATTATGACTGACTATATAACAAATTCTGAACCTTCCTAGAATACTCTGTTGACGGCTGATTTTGGTCTCAGGGGCAATATGGGAATATCACTCCCGAGACAATCCTCTCCTCAATAGTGAATTTGTTGGTTATGGGGGACCAAAGGCAAATTTAGCAAAAGACAGTAATACGCCAATCGACAAAGAGAATTAACGTGGTTCGGTGGATCTTGGTCGGACCTACGTCCACGGGCACAAAAAGGATGGTGATACTTTTATTACTCAAACACTCTTCTCAGATCTCTACAAGTCAGAGCTTGAAGATTCGATCACTAGTCTTGTTGGTGATTTGATCATTTTGAGGATGCATTTTACACATACTATGCTCTCCTTTTATAGTAATACAGAAATCAGACTCCTATTTGCATAAGAAATCCTAGTTGAACTTAGTCTCTTCTCCTTGCAAGGATTCCTAGTCCGATTCTCCCTTCTCCTTTCTTATTCCCTTTTGGATTCTGACTTCATTTCCTTGTGAGGGTAGGATAATCTGCTTATCTTATCCGTAAGAATAGAGTGTCGTCATCTTGAACGCGTCTCGCCGTATGGTGGTCGGTCTTTATGTGGTCGGCCATGACAGTCTTTTATGCTGAGAGTGTTCCTGCCGACTTAAAGTGCTCGGTCATACGAACCAAAGTGGTCGGTCTTCACATGTTGTGGTCGGGTCGGTTCTGATGATCTCGACCAGCCAGGAAATTACCCTTCTGTCCTCCGTCGTGCTGTCTTAAATGTTATAGTGCCTGGAAACACCATCAACATCTGTTCCTAGTTCTCGGTTCCAACAAGCGTGCAAGTTGGTGCCGGGAACTACATAAAGAAAGTGTTTCTGACTTGCTCTGTTGGAGGTCGGTCTTGGGTCGAGAATGCTTTGTTGCCTTCTTTTTAAGCGTTTCGTCTCGAGACACGCAATCAGTCACGTCCGTTTAAATGCCTATCAAATCAACTTTAGGGTTTCTTCTAATTTTGACACTTGTCAAACATCCGCCGGGTTCCCGCCAAAAGAGAGGACGAATCGACCGTGCAGAGGCGTCTCCACAGTGGGCTGATCTCAGCCGTCTGTTTGAACTTGGGAGACCCCTTTTGCAGTCGACACTTGGCGTTCATCCGGGCTCTTCCTTAGATCCAGTGGTCACGAGCGTCTTTGCCATGACTATAAAAGGGCGAGGCTTTTACTGTTCAATCTTTTTCGGCAATTTCTTCTTCTTTTCTGCAAATATCTCTGTGATTTGCCCAACTCCGTGCTTTCGAAGTTCAACCGTGGTCTTTTCTTCCTCTGTGCTGTGAACATAAGGAACGGGCACACCCGCACTGAACAAACCTTCTGCCTTTTCTGAGAAGAACAAGTAAGTCTTCTGAACGACTTCTGCCTTTTTTGTGTTTTACGAATCAGTGTTTTGCTAGGGAAAGATTTATGGTTTGCCTGGGTTCTGCTTTAGGGCACTTTTAGAGACCACTTGTTTAGCTAACATGAAAACCGTGAGTAGTTTCTTGTAGCCACAAACTGACTTCCCCTTCCTTCTTTGTTTTTCTGTGGGTGTCAGGGATGTCTGACGGCAATTCCTCCCCTGAAAAGCCTGCTAATATCTCGCTCCCCCTGCTGAGGAGCTCTCCTCGGGCTCGGGGGCACCTAGTGTAGAAGACCTTGACACTACCCCTACTCCCTCTGAGATTGAACAAGACTCCTACCATCAGAGGGTTCCTCGGAAGGACCCGGAGCCCGGTGAACTTGGGTCGTCGGCTCTGGATATGAATCGTCCCTCCAAATAACTGAGGATGATCTTGCGCTGTTGCGGCAACGATACGACATCCCGATAGATATAGCCCTTGAAGTTCCCGGCCCAATGGATCGTGCTAGTCACCTGATGAGGGCTCGGTGGCGCTTCTTCCTATCTTTTTGAATGTGGGCTGCGGCTGCCGATGCAACGTTATTTCGCTTGGATGCTGGCCGAGATGGAGATTGCCCCTTGCCAATTGAGCTTGAATAGCTGGAGGATTCTGGCCGGCTTATATGTGGTCTGGCACCGGGCAGGTTTAGGTGTACCTTGTTTGGAAGAGGTGAAGAGGTTATACCGTTTGAAGTCTAACCCAAAGACTCACTATGGTTGGTATTACCTCTCTGCTTATGATAGCTCGTCCAACCTTGTCCAGAAACTCCCCGACTCCAACAAGAATTTCAAAGACCTTTGGTTCTGGGCTACTGGGGACTGGGGTCGGGTCCTGAGATCGTTTGAGGAGGACGTCTCGGTTCCGGACATCTTCAGGGCTGGAGGTTAGGAGTTTAATACCCCTTCTTTCTTTCTTTATTCCCGTTCTTAGTTCTTTAGGTTCTGACTTCTCTGGTTCCTCCCAGCTTGTTGGCGAGATGCTCCCAAGGTTTCTCGTCAGGTTCGGAGGCGGGTACATTGGGCTCGGGGGTATGCTGCCCACTGGAGGAAGTTGGTCAATGATGCGGCCTTTGTTGAGTCAGGCCTTACTCAGACCGTCCCTCCGGAAGTCTCTGGTCGGATAGGTAGGTGTCTGATGGCTGTTTTGATGATCTTCCCTGTTTGTTTTATCATGTTTTGATATCTTTGTTATATGCTCGGGTCCTGATTTTCCCTTTTTTCCCTTTTTTTTTTGTAGGCATGTCGAAGAGGCCAAAGTTTCTTGAGAAGTTGGCCGGTACCATGAAGAAGGCCGGTCATGCCGAAACTGGGACTTCCCGGGCACAGCCTGACCCTGCTGGGGCTGAGAGGGCGTCTCAAAGGAAATGTTCAGCCGGTTGCTCGGGGTCTATCTTCTCCGGTGTGCAGGTCGGGGTCTGCTCGTCTCACCAGTCCGCCGAAGCCCTTGAGGAAAGGAGGCGTCAATTTGGGGCCGAGGAGACCGAGCTGGTCCAAGAGGAGGAGGAGGATCCTGTCCCGGGCAAGAAGAAAGACGTTCGCCGGGGGGTAAAAAATCATCCGTGGGCTCCTCCAAAAAGCGAAAGGGTCATGTAACCCTCGGGGTGGACGACCTGGGAGAAAGCATCCGGGAAGCCACTTCCCATTTAGTGCCGGCCTTCAATGAATTGGCCGAGGTGATTCCCCTGAGGAGGTCTCGAGATATGAGGATATCTCGCCCGAGGCGAGGCTGTGGTCACCGAGATGAGCTCTCAGATGGCAAAGGTAGTTTTCTCTTTTCTCTTTTTTTTGATTTTTGGTTCCGGTCTTTCTTTATCTCGTATTTTGACTTTCTTTGTTTTTGTGCAGGCCACTTACCTCATGGCGAAGAACAAGGACCTTTTTTGAGCCTGTTGTCCGATGGTGGTCAGGCTCAGAGGCTTCAGAATCGTCTTACAGAGGCGGAAACCAAACAAGCTGGCCGGACGGGGAGGGGGTGATTCAAAACCTTGAGTTGACAGCCATTGAGAACTTCAAAGTTAACAAGGCTCTTAAGGCTGCTGCTGCGCGCTGGAGCGAAAGCTTGCTGACAATGCTCGGGAGGATTTGAAGACCGCCCAGTCTGAAATTGGCGTTTGAAGGCCAAGGTGGCCAGTGTTGAAACAAAATTGAAGGCCAATGAGGAAAAATGGCGCGGGCCCGGGATGACTTTGAGAGAGAAAGAGGCCGAGCTTGAGGGAGAGAGAGGCCGACCTTGAGGCCGAGAAGGAGGCTATTCGCCTAGAGGGAGTTGGTGACTGTGCTGAGCTGATACCGATGGTGCTGCAGGTTTGAATATGGATCCTATTCATGCGGCTATCAGTTATTGCAAAGGGGATATCTCCGAGGAGGAGTTCCAGAAATGGCTCCCTCCACCTGCCGAGGAGGTATGAATCCTGATCCGATTTCGGTCGTCCCGGCTTCTGGAGTTTCCCAAGAAGGACGATCTGATATTCCAGCCTCCGGCGAGGACTGCCTTGAGATCCCTCCTCCCGTCCCTGAAGTAGAGGTCTCCCGTGCAGCCGAGGATGAAGCAGCTGTTCCTCCTCCCGAGATCGAGCCAGTCCTTCCGTTGTCGTCTGAGTGAGCTGAGGAGAAGAAATTCCTGCCCCTGTGCGGGCTGAATGAGAAAGGGTAACCCGACCGGGGGCCCTATGTACACTTACATATTTTTGTAATAAAACTTTAAGTTGTACTTTGACATACATATATATGTATCTTATGTTTATTTCGTGTCTCTCTCCATTTTTTTGTTGTCCGAACAGTATGAGACCCTTCAGGGTCATCATGAACCGGAGGGGTATAACCTGACCCCGAGCTGGGTAACGGACTTCGATTCTGGGGGAATGTTTCCTCCCCAAATCGAAGGAGCTTGATCCGGTGGTGGGACGTAACCGACCCCGAGCTGAGTGAAAGACTTGGGTTCTGGGGGAATGTTACCTCCCCAAACCGAAAGAGTTTGACTCGGTGGGACGTAACCCGACCCCGAGCTGAGTGAAAGACTTGGGTTCTGGGGGAATGTTACCTCCCCAAACCGAAAGAGTTTGACTCGGTGGGACGTAACCCGACCCCGAGCTGAGTGAAAGACTTGGGTTCTGGGGGAATGTTACCTCCCCAAACCGAAGAGTTTGACTCGGTGGGACGTAACCGACCCGAGCTGAGTGATACGTTTGGGTTCTGGGGGCATGTTACCTCCCCCCGCAAAGAAGCCCTGGGGAATGCTACCTCCCAGTCCGAAGAACCGACTCGGTGGGACATAACCCGACCCCGTGCTGTGTGAAAGACTTGGACTTGGGGGAATGTTACCTCCCAGTCCAAAGAAACCGACTCGGTGGGTCAAACCGACCCCGAGTGTGTGAAACCAAGTGACTGGGCGGAACGAACCAGCCCCGGGCCGAATAAATAAGTGGCCTCGGCGGAATGAATCCAGCCCCGAGCCAGGTAACCAAGTGGCCTCGGCGGAACGAATCCAGCCCCGAGCCGAATAATCCAAGTGGCCTCGGCGGAACGAATCCAGCCCCGAGCCGAGCCGAATAGTTTTTGGGACTTGTACAGAAGGAAGTGAATCAACCTTTTGCGAAGCCGTACCGAATCTGGCATGGGCGTCCCTCTGCCAGATCGGTAAAAAACGAAAACAAGATTAAATAAAATTGAAAGGTGGGGGTGACTTAGCACCTATCCCCGAAATGTTTTTTTGTAAGCATAAACAACAAATGGATGCCTCAAAACAGCGTCCTGCCCGAGGTCTCCAAAACACAATTCTGAATCTTTCAATTCAGCGTCCCGGCGAACCAGAATTCGGATCAAAAGAGCGTTTGATTGGTAAGGGCACATCCTCTACACGTCGGTCCACTGGGGAGCCTGTGTATTTCATGAGGGCTCCTCCTTACCACGCTGGAGTAGGCACGCTACAGGGGCTCAACGCATCCCGTGTGCTGTGCCTCTCACGGATCCGAGTGATGAATGGATCAAAGAGTGTCCGGGACGCTAAGGGCATATCCCTCCTTAGGTCCGGTATCACTGGAGCTAGCAATCGTCACGGGGGCCTCGTCACTCCCGTGCTATGCTTTCCCACGGATCCATTACATCGGGTAAATGAGGATCAAAGAGTGTTCGACACATTAAGGGCATACTCCTCCTTATGTTCGGTAACACTGGAGTAAGCAATCGCCACGGGGGTATCATCCCTCCCCGTGCTATGCTTCTCACGGATCCTATGCGTCGAGTATGTCCCTAAGGACCCCGAGCTGAGAGAGATGGTTCTGGGGGAATGTCCCGTCCCCAGACTAATGATTATGACTCGGTGGGACGTAACCCGACCCCGAGCTAAAAAAGGCACTTGGACCTGGGGGAATGTTACGTCTCCAGTCCGAAGGGCTGACTCGGTGGGATGTACCCGACCCCGAGCTGAGAAAGGCATTTGGACCTGGGGGAATGTTACGTCCCAGTCCGTAGGGCTGTCTCGGTGGGATACACCCGACCTCGAGCTGAAGAAGAAGAGACACTTGGGACCTGGGGGAATGTTACGTCCCAGTCCGAAGGGTGACTTGGTGGGATGCCCCGGACCGAGCCAGAAAAAACCTCGATAGAATAAGATCCAGCCTCGAGCTGTTTGGAACATTAAGGGCATATCTCTCTCTTTATGTTTTGGATTGTTGTATTGAGTATGTCCCCGAAGTTTTTGCAAACCCTTTTTTTTTTTTTTTTTTTAGAAGAGCGGATAAATAACAAAAGTTTTTATTGATACTTGGGGATATACTGCCGTTCTTACAACTCTCTGTGGGCCATTTTGAGAAAGGCTCTGTATTTGAATTCCTGTCCCTTATTTGTTTGTAGTAAGCAGATAGGAGGGAGGGGATGTTTACTAGAAGTATTTTCTCAACATCTCGGCATTCCATGGCTTTTTTAATCTTGTGCCGTCAAGCCGTTCTAGGACGTACACTCCTGGTTTTACCACCTTTATCACTTGTAGGGCCCTTCCTATTTGGCGCCCAGGGAGCCCTCTTCTGGCTTTCGAGTATTTAGGGTGACCTTTATTAACACTAGGTCGCCTGGGATGAAGGTGCGTGTCCGAATCCTTTTGTTGTAAAAACGGGCCATCCTTTGTTGGTAAATTGCTGTCTTTATGGCCGACCTCTCTCTCTTTTCTTCGATCAGGTCGAGGTGGTTTCTGATAAGTCCTTCATTCTGCTTACTCTCGTAGTGCTGAACCCTATGGGAGGTTACCCCGATCTCTGCCGGGATGACAGCTTCATACCCGTATGCTAGGGAGAACGGGGTTTCTCCCGTGGAGTCCTTATGGGTTGTCCGATGTGCCCATAATACTTCTGGTAGTTCTTCGACCCATAGGCCTTTGCTGGATCCAAGCCGAGCTTTGAGGTTGGCCTTGATGGTCTTGTTTGTTGCCTCGACTTGGCCGTTTGATTTGGGATGGGCTGGTGTAGCAAATCTTAGGGCAATCTGGAGGTCCTCGCAGAGTTTTCTGAAACCTTTGCTGTCAAATTGCTTCCCGTTGTCTGTGATGATGGCTCGGGGAATCCCGAACCGGCAGACGATATTTTTTTTTTAAGAATTCAGTGGCTCTTTTCCGTTTTATGGTGGATAAGGCTCTGCCTCCACCCATTTGGTGAAATATTCTATGGCCACGATGGCATACTTCGCATGTCCTTTCCCTTGTGGCATCGGCCCAATGATGTCTAGTCCCCACTGGGCGAACCGCCAGGGATGAGCAACGTGGTCAACTGTTCTGCTGGTTGGTGGTGGGAGGTTTGCGTTTTTCTGACATCCTTCGCACCTGCGGGCTACTTCTACGCCGTCCTGGTGCATGGTCGGCCAGTAAAAACCTTGTCTTAAGGCTTTGAAAGCAATTGAGCGACCTCTGGAGTGTCTTCCACCACAGATGCCCGTATGTATCTCTGAGCACATAATCTGCCTCTTCTTCGGCAGACATCTTAAGAGGGGGACTGAGTAACCCCGTCGGTAAAGTACCCGTTAGTAATTAGGGAGAATTTTGTGCCTTTTATACCTTAACTTCTGGCCTCTGCTCTGTCCTCTGGTGTTTTCCTGTTTCCAAGTATTTTCTGATGGGTTGCATCCATGATGCTCAGTAAAGCCTTGACAGGCTGTGGTGTCTACTAGCTGGTCTATGTTTGGCAAAGGAAAGCTGTCTTTTGGGCTTGCCTTGTTAAGTCGGTGAAATCGACGCACATTCGCCACTTGCCATTGTTCTTCCTGACCAATACCACGTTCGATACCCAATCCGGGTACCTTGCTTCCCTGATGAGACCCGCCTTTAGTAGCTTCTCGACCTCGGCTGCTATTATTTTACCCCTCTCTTGATTGTAGTTCCTTCTCTTCTGCCTGACCGGCTTGTGAGATGAGTCTACTGCTAGGCGGTGATTGATGAATTTCGGGTCGATCCCCGGCATGTCATTGTACCCCCAGGCAAAGACATCCGGGTATCTCTTCAGGCATTCCAGAAGATCTTGTCGTATGGACTCGCTCAGGCCTCCCCCTATCTTTATACTTTTTCCTGCCCCGTAAAGTTCTATCTCCTCGGTTTCCTCAGCTGCAGCGAGTCGAGCACTTTTGTTAGGCCAGGCGCCTGGGCCTCTGTCTTCTTCTTCTTCTCCCTGGTTCCTTTGTCGTTTTCGACCGTCTTCTGTGATGCATAGAGTTTCTCGTGAGAGAGTTGCGAAGCAGCTGCGAGCTGTTTTCTGGCTTCCGTACACAATTCCAATCCCTTCCCGGGTGGGGAATTTCAGTTTTAGGTGGTAGCAGGACATCGCGGCTTTCGTTTTCATCACGAAGGGTCGCCCGACGATGGCCTGGTAACTGCTCATGCAGTCTACCACAGTGAAGTCTGTCATGATCGTCCGGGTCCGGGGATGTGTCCCGACAGTTATTGCCAACTGTATTCTTCCTAGTGGGATAACGGCTGCTCCTCCGAAACCGTATAAGGGAGTGCTATCGTTGGTAAGGGTTGCATATTCTACCCCTAGGTTGTCCAGCGCTTCTCTGGAAATTATATCAATTGCGCTCCCGGGGTCCACTAGGATTTGGTCTACTTCCGACCCGCTGATGACTGCCTTGATTATCAATGCATCGTCATGAGGGAAACTTACTCCTCGGGTATCCTCATCAGTGAACATTATTGGTACCGACCGGCCTCCCGGTTGCCTTGTGCCCTGCTCTGTTTCTAAGACATCTGGTCCTCGGGTTCTGCTGTAATCTTTCCTTGACCGGTTAGAGTTTCCGGCCAGTGTTCTTCCTCATGCGATGATATTGATTTGGCGACCACGTGCTCTTTGTCTGGCCGTCATGACCTCGTGGTCAATGTATTTGTTGAGATACCCGTTTCGTGCTAGATCCTCCATTTGCTCTCGCAGATCTTTACATCCGTCTGTTGCATGTCCTTTGGAGTTGTGGTGTACACAATAAGCCTTTTGGTTTCTTTTGTCCGGGGGGAATCTCCTTTGGTCGGGTTCCACTAAGAGGCCTTTCCCCCGGATCTCCATGACAATTTGCCCCAGTGGTTTCTTTAGGGGAATGTATGCATCTTCCCCGACCACATGGTTCACTTGGGTCGGTGTCCTTCTATCTTAATTGTCCCGGTGTAGTGGTTTGAACTCCTTGTGCTTCGGGAGCGGTCTTCTGGATTCTCTTTCTGTTCGGCGGGGGGCACCCTCCCTTGCGGTTCTTTCTCTAATGGTGTTCCCTTTTCGGGATACTTTTTCCTCGTTCTCCAACAAAACGAATTTTCGGGCTACCTCCAGAGCGGTGGCGTAGTCCGGGGTGTCTTGGATCCTTAGATGGGTCCATAGCCTTCCGACCTTCAAGGCTCCCTTCAAGCTTTCCAGGGCCTCGGGGGATTCATACCCTCCGACTTCGAGTACCATATTATGGTATCTTTCAATAATATCTTCAGAGGTTCATCTTCTCATTGCTTCATAAGTCTTAATTCTCCAATCGTCTTTTTGGGGACGCAAGCCCCTTTGAAGTGTCGAATGAACGACTTATTAAGTTGTGTGAAGTCTCTGATGCTCCCCGGAGCCAGGCTTCTGTACCATAGGATGGCGGGTCCACTTAAAGTTAGGGAGAACACTTTGCAGATGGCATCTTCTACTACTCCCTGGACTTCCATCAACAAGACAAAGCTTTCGATGTGTGATTTCGGGTCAGAGTGGCCTTTGTAGGGTGCCATGGTCGGCATGCTGAATCGCTTTGGGAATCTTGCCGACCTTATTTTTTCCGCGAGAGGAGATTTATCTTTGCCGTCCTGGACATCCCCTTTGTTTGCATTGGGATGTACTCCCCATTTGATCAGCTCCTCCCGTAACCAAGATTTCATGTTGCTATCTTTGGTTCCACTCCGTCTCCTGCGTCTTCTTTCTTTCTGTTATCCCGGGGTAGGTGCTTTTCGTGGACGGTATCTTCTTGTACTTCTTCGTCGTATTCTTTCTCCTCTCGCCAGGTGTTGCGAAGGCTATCATAGGAGGGGTCTGGTGACGATTTGTCACTCTCTTCCTCCCATGTGTCCTCAGTCCGGGAATCTCCCTGGACCACTACAGATCTTACCCTGTAAGGGTCTCTCCTCCGGGGTCTGTCGTCTTCACTTATATCGACAATCATCTTTCCTTCTGCTATGTCGTTCCTTCGTCGGCTAGTCCCGGCCTCGAATTTTCCATCGTGTGCTCCTTCTATCCTTTCCAACCGGTCTACTATGGTTTTTAGCAGAGTTTGGCTTTCCTCCCTTTCTTTCCTAAGGTTCTCCTCAATCTTCTCCATCCAATCTGCAGCCGAGCTCCCTGATGGTTGGTGGCTTCCGTCTTCCGCCATTGTCTCACTACGCGAGTTGCTTTTTGTTGAGATCCCCACAGACGGCGCCAACTGTTGACGGCTGATTTTGGTCTCAGGGGCAATATGGGAATATCACTCCCGAGACAATCCTCCCTCAATAGTGAATTTGTTTGGTTATGGGGGACCAAAGGCAAATTTAGCAAAAGACAGATAATACGCCAATCGACAAGGAGAATTAACGTGGTTCGGTGGATCTTGGTCCGACCTACGTCCACGGGCACAAAAAGGATGATACTTTTATTACTCAAACACTCTTCTCAGATCTCTACAAGTCAGAGCTTGAAGATTCCGATCACTAGTCTTGTTGGTGATTTGATCATTTTGAGGATGCCTTTTACACATACTATGCTCTCCTTTTTATAGTAATACAGAAATCAGACTCCTATTTGCATAAGAAATCCTAGTTGAACTTAGTCTCTTCTCCTTGCAAGGATTCCTAGTCCGATTCTCCCTTCTCCTTTCTTATTCCTTTTTGGATTCTGACTTCATTTCCTTGTGAGGGTAGGATAATCTGCTTATCTTATCCTTAAGAATAGAGTGTCATCATCTTGAACGCGTCTCGCCGTATGGTCGGTCTTTATGTGGTCGGCCATGACAGTCTTTTATGCTGAGAGTGTTCCTGCCGACCTTAAACTGCTCGGTCATACGAACCAAAGTGGTCGGTCTTCACATGTTGTGGTCGGGTCGGTTCTGATGATCTCGACCAGCCAGGAAATTACCCTTCTGTCCTCGTCGTGCTGTCTTAAATGTTATAGTGCCTGGAAACACCATCAACATACTCAAAACAGGTTCGTTTTCAATGATTTTATTTTCATTAATCTCAAAATATTTATGTAGGACACAGGACCTGGGCGACGCCGTTCCTAGGCTCGCGGCCTAGTTTGGGAAGTACTGAATAACATGGAGTCGCCACCCGGTGTGAACCGGGATAAAGATTTAAGGCCGCACTCACCCCTCGCAAGGGAAGACCTCAAACCGTTGGGTTCGGAATGGTCCCTTACTTATGTCACTTGTAATGAAATGATTTATGTAATAATTTAATCAAGCTTAAGTAACACTTATTTCCAAGAGTATCATGCTTCTAAATTCTCATATGTAAAATAAAACTTATGTACGCATTTCACATATATCTCACATTTAAATTTGCATGCTTAACATATATCAAGATAGCAACTAACATACAACTTTACTTGCATATCACATTCAGGAAAACACAAGCACACATATTAACCATACAAGCACACATGTTAACCATACAAGCACACATATGGGTACTTTTCCTAGCGGCACGTGGAATTGTAGCCCAAGTACAGACCGCACTACCGTCCATTCGGAATCGGCTACGGAATTTACGTCTGGGTTTCCATCCGATATACCGCAAGAAATAATACTCAAATGTTATCATGACACAAGCATATGAATTGTAATACATCAACATATTTGCATTTATACATGTGGAGATAGCTACTAGGAAAACTATGCATGAAATCTAATGAAAAAGACTCAGTTCAGCGTCTTCGCGTTCGTGTAGCGTTCGTAAACGCGTTCGAACGGAAATGAAACAGAATGCTCACGTTCGAGTAGCGTTCGTAAACGTGTTCGAACGGAAATGAAACAGAATGCTCACGTTCGAGTAGCGTTTGTTAACGCGTTCGAACGGAAATGAGACAGAATGCTCACGTTCGTATGGCGTTTGTTAACGCGTTCGAACGGAGATGAGACAGAATGCTCACGTTTGTATGGCGTTTGTTAACGCGTTCGAACGGAAATGAGACAGAATGCTCACGTTCGTATGGCGTTGTTAACGCGTTCGAACGGAAATGAGACCTGACACATGATAAGGCAAAAACACATGCGCGTTCGAGTTGCGTTCGTAAACGCGTTCGAACGGGAACAGACCTGATGCATGAAATGGGACGCAATACATAAACACAAAATAAAAGGGCGCGGCGAAGTACTGCTATAAAGGTGACCTTTTGGGGCTCTTGATCTCTCAAAGAGAGGACCTTTAGACCAACATACTAAGCCCATGCGCGTCACATCACACATACAAGAATAGAACCAATCATATCAACCAAGTATGCCCGATTGAACACATCTTACATCCAATCTGAACACACATCAACCGGCGCGGCAAAGAATCGTGGTAAAGGGCTTTTAGCCTCTCCCCATGGGGGATCTCACATCACACTTACTAAGCCCATGCGCTCGATTGAATTATGCATACGAAAATAAAGATAATAATATCAAACTAAGTATGCCCGATTGAACGTATCTCGCATCCAACCGAACACACATCAACCGGTGCGGCGAAGTAGTGTCACAAAGGTGTCCTTTTCGGCTCTTTGTCTCCCAAATGGAGGACCTTTGGACTAACTCACTAAGCCCATGCGCTTGGTTGAATCATGCATAACTAAACAACATATTGAATTCCAGTAAAGAAAACTAAATAAACAAAAGCAACACAACCAAAGAAAGATGGTGCCGTTTGCCCAGGCGGTACGTGGAGTTGTGGCCCGAGTACAGATCATATTACCGTCCATTCGGAATCGGCTATGAAATTTATGTCCTGGTTTCCATCCGATATACCGCGAGAGTTGACACATCTCTCATTCATCCAATACCCACAACACACATCATACACACAACGAATGCCACAAATACAGAAAATATAATCAAAATAAATGACCAGAAAATAAAATGAGAATAAGTGTGAAAGATACCCTCAGGTCTAACCTTTTAAGAGCCGTCTCTCGGACTCACGTTCCACGAAGATCGGAAGGGGGTAAAGCTCCGCAACTTTTCTGGTCCACTGGTTCAACGTCCTAGCTCACTGCTTCGCTGTTTTGCTTACGGTTCGAACTCCGTTCTGCTCCTATTCGGTCTCTGTCTTGCTGCTCACTGCACGGACCACCTGTTTTAATGTTTTCAATGAACTATTCCAAGTTTGTGTGGGTTCTTAGTGCAATTATATGTGATTATTTTTAAGATTATCTATGTAGTTTTTATGTTACTGTTTTTTGGGATTTTGGGCTACTGTTTTAAGGTAATCTAGGAGGTTGTTTATGCGTGTTTTAAGATTCGGCTAAGGGTGAGTTTGGGTGTTTTTGGATTCGGCTATGGTGGTTGTAAGTGTTTTGGATTCGGCTATGGTGGTTGGGTTCTTTGTTTTCTTTCTTGTGTATGTGTGAAGTGTTTTCTCTTTTGTTGCTGTCTTGGTGTGGGTGTGTAGAGAGAGTCTAGAGAGATTTCGAGAGAGTTTTGGGTGTGAATTATCTGTGTCAAGGCTGGGTGCGTTTTGGAGGCTTGTGTCAAGGCCACGAATGGCTTGGGTTAGGGGTTTTTTATATAGAGAAGGGTTAGGGTTGACAAGGGAGGGATTTTGTGCATTTAATTAGGATATGATTTAGTTTTAAACAAGGGAATCAAAGGATTGAGGGGGGGACAAAATATTTTAATTTAGGAAGTTGCAATATTTAATTTGTGTTGGTTTAGGAATACAAATATTTTATATTGGTAATTATCTTATTAGATTAGGAAGTCAAATATATGATTGGCTTTAATTGGTTAAGATTGATTTTAATTAGGCATATCTTCTTTTAGTTTTGGTAAATATTTTATTTAATTGGTAAATGGTTTAAATATTTTATTTAATGTTTAATGTTTAAATTAATATTTATTTATTTAATTTGGGATGTGTTTTATGGGCTTTGGGGAGCTAAATGGGCTGGGTGTGAGGCTAGCAGCAAAACCAGAATTACCGACACCGTTCGAACGCTCCCTCGAACGCGACACGAACGCCCGCAATCTGTTTTCCGTTCGAACGAAGTAACGAACGCAGCACTAACGAAGACAGTGAGCTTGTTTATTCTGAATTCCCCCTTCCGATATCCGTTTCCCGCGGCTTCCGTGACTCAAAAGGTAGTGCCTCCAAATAAGACTCATCATCGGGTCTTATGTGTAAAAATGCAGTGCCTACAGTCGCCCCCACTTTGATGGGACTTTGTGTAATGTGCAACAGTGAGAATCCTATCAAAGTTATGCAATGCATTTCTACTTACCTGGCTCGCCAGCTGCCACTTGACTTACCATGTGTTGAGTTGCGTTGATTTGGTGGTGAGGTGCTGTGACCCCTGGTTCATTCCCGAAGTGAGCTGAGGGTCTTGTTCCCATTTTGAGCTGAGGGTCTTGTTCCCTGAATTGTTCAGTGGTGGGTTTTGTTCCCGTGGGTCTTGTTCCCATTTTAAGCTGAGGGTCTTGTTCCCTGAATTGTTGAGTGGTGGGTTTTGTTCCCGTGGGTCTTGTTCCCTTTTTGAGCTGAGGGTCTTGTTCCCTGAATTGTTGAGTGGTGGGTTTTGTTCCCGTGGGTCTTGTTCCCTTTTTGAGCTGAGGGTCTTGTTCCCTGAATTGTTGAGTGGTGGGTCTTGTTCCCGAACAGCGCTGTATGTGGGCCTCGACCCTGGGATTCATGCTGATATGGGCCTCGCCCCCAGACTGATACAGTGCTGTCGCTGTTTCTGATTGGCTTGTCTTTGCCACTTTCTCTCTTTCTGCTTCAAAACCTGTGAATACAAAACCAAACAAACACAAAATAATGCAAAGTATGTTATGTGTATGCATACATGCATAAGTTTCTTATCCCGTTAGGTTAGGTCTTCTGCCAATTCTCTTGGTGACTGCTCGGTTTTCTCTCCCTCGGGTAAAGTATTGCTTCATTCTTTCCATATTGATCGGCTTGGTGAACTCATCCCTTCCGACAGTCTCACTGTCCCATTTCCCTATTTCTGAATGGCTATCTCATCTTTTCTGTTTTCTTATTCTGAGGATTCCCCGAGTTCTAAATATCGCTGAGTATCATAGTACTAAGGTTTAATGCTTTTCTTAAATATACTCATGTTGCAGGAAGAGGCTTAGGCAAGTAAATGAAATGAACATCTTTATTATTGTTGAGAGCAAAAAAGTTCGAACAAGTAAGCAAAATCAATGTCTTTATTTTAAAAAAAGTTGGATCAAATAGACTAGGAGGAACAGCTCCATCATCCGCAACACTGCCTTCTTCCTTGGCCTATTGTCCTTCGTTGTCATCCATGTAATAAGCTTGGTGGTGGAGGGTTTTGAGGACAAAGGTTTCGGGTAGGCCAGAGTTGATCATGTAGGTGGGTGGTGGAACAAAGTGGTAGTTTGGTAGAGGGTTTCTGTGTGTGTCAGGTTGTTCTTTCTCTGGGTCGGGTATTTTGTGAGCATCGATGAGGT
This sequence comes from Zanthoxylum bungeanum, assembly GCA_019454045.1. NCBI lineage: Eukaryota > Viridiplantae > Streptophyta > Magnoliopsida > Sapindales > Rutaceae > Zanthoxylum > Zanthoxylum bungeanum. The sequence continues at coordinate 21,326 of SKCR01036576.1, read as the reverse complement.
TTTGGATTTCATGCCTAAGGCGGGGGCAGTTGTCAGTGTCATGACCTTTTTGCTGGTGGAAGTGGCAATATTGGCTCAGGTCGAAGTAGTGTGGCACAGGGTTTGGGATTGGTCTAGGGTCTAAAGGCTTCAGGAGTCATTGTCCTTTCAACTTCTCAAGCACCCTTGATATAGGTCTACCAAGATTAGAGAACCGCCTATTTCTGACGGCAGCGACCTCCGCCGTAGTGGGCTTGGTCTCAAAATGCCCCCCAAAAGTTCTTTTATTCTGGCCATAAAACTTTTTGTTTACAACCTCCTCTTCTTCAATATCCATAACAGTCTCTCTCAACTGTCGGAAATCCACAATCATGGAGGTCATCCTCCTCAGCTTGCCATAAATTGAGGGCTTAGTACCCTTGATAATCATCTTGATTTGGTCATTCTCAGAGGGCCGAGTCTGCATTTTCAGGAGCTGGCTTCTCCAGCGGTCTACATACTCCTTGAAGCTTTCTTCCGGCTTCTGCTTAGTGTTCTCCAAATCACGGAGTGACAAGTCAATTTCCAAGTCCGTAACATATTGTTTTAAGAAAGCATCAGCTAGCTCCCTCCAATCTTCCTTAACCTGCTTGTCTAGGTTATGGTACCATACTACGGGTGCCCCCTCGAGTGACATCCCGAACATCTTTTGTACTTGGCGCTGAGACAGGCCAACTGAACTCATAACAGACACATACTGACGGAGATGCACCCTCGGATCTCCATTCCCATTGAACTTAGCCAAATCCGGCATCTTAAACTAAACTGCGCTGGAACTGCTCCTCAAACTCATTGTCTCATAATCTAGTAAATCTTCATTCTTACCATCATCTTGCGGGTAACGGATTCAACCTGATCCCTGAGTTTCTGTATCTCGGCCTGAGACCCAATCATTCTGTCTGTTGCATACTCTGCCATATCATCACCAAAAGCGGGGACATCATCCCCTAACCCATTCGGAGGCTCCTCACGCCTTATATTCTCAGAATCTCCCCCGGCACGGGGCACAGCCATACCAGCCATAGCAGTAGTCAAAGCCTGCAACTGTTCAGTGATCTTGGCGAGACCATTCTCTAACTGATCCATACGGGACACCTCATTATCGGATTCACTCATACTTGTTCTTTTAGTGAGTCTGGTTCCTTCTCTAACCCAAACGGTATCTATGGTGTCTTTTAAGACACAGAGGATGTTAACAGGGTATATGTATGCATGATATGCATAGGAAATATATAACATATATTAAATCAAATAAAATTCTCAAACAAATCGGCCTATTATCATTTTAGAAGCTTTTGGGACAACTGTCATAAGGGTGAACCCGTCCCAGTTTAAATGGCCCAACGAGTTCATGTCTTATGGCAAAGAGCCCAACTAAATCCAAATGATAATATTCTGAAAACAAGCACAAGGTGGCCCATCAATCACTTAGAAGCTTTTGGCCCAATAGTCATGAAATACGTTCTTGTCCCAGTTTAAATGGCCCAACAAGCCCATATCCCATGACAAATGGTCCAAATGGATCCAAACGGTGATGTTCCCAAACATAAGCATAGAAGGGAGATAATGCAAACATAACATAATAACTTTTTACATAATGGCCCATCAACATTTCAGAAGCCTTGGGCCTACCAGTCATACAGTACGAACTTGCCCCAGTTTAAATGGCCCAGCAAGCCCGCATTTCTGACAATAGTCCGACTGCATCCAAATGAGGATGGTCCATAAGCACATTCTCAAGGGAATAATTGTTACTTTAACCATACAAACCAGTCTATGGGTGGATTTGCAAGAGTATGGACAAAGGCTCTCATTGGCGAAGGATAGCCCACAACTAGGTCTCCCCACTCAAGGGTTCAAGCGACCAAGTGAGTGTATCCCTTTTTATACACTAAGGTACATGCCAGTGAGCTATGGTGTGTGACGGACTGTCAAATGGATTTCCCGTTGTAGATCCCCCAGAGGGAAGGTGGAGCGAGGCTCACTTAAATACCCAAGCCTCTTAGGCTCTTATCGCTTGTTGTCATGAATAAACAACGAGTCCTCCAAATTAGTCCATCACAAAGGCTACGAGTAGATGGCCATATAGGTGTCCTCACAGCTTTTCCTTCTAGAAAGGTAGTGAGTGAAGGAAGACACCAAACCATTACCTAGCCTCAAAGTGTCCTTGATTAAACCCCCATTTTATCCACTATAGACATGGTCAATTAAAACATAAATCCAAACATTACAAGACAATATTTCGGGGCCAAATTTTTATCCCCAGTGGAGTCGCCAGACTGTAGGACACAGGACCTGGGCGACGCCGTTCCTAGGCTCGCGGCCTAGTTTGGGAAGTACTGAATAACATGGAGTCGCCACCCGGTGTGAACCGGGACAAAGATTTAAGGCCGCACTCACCCCTCGCAAGGGAAGACCTCAAACCGTTGGGTTCGGAATGGTCCCTTACTTATGTCACTTGTAATGAAATGATTTATGTAATAATTTAATCAAGCTTAAGTAACACTTATTTCCAAGAGTATCATGCTTCTAAATTCTCATATGTAAAATAAAACTTATGTACGCATTTCACATATATCTCACATTTAAATTTGCATGCTTAACATATATCAAGATAGCAACTAACATACAACTTTACTTGCATATCACATTCAGGAAAACACAAGCACACATATTAACCATACAAGCACACATGTTAACCATACAAGCACACATGGGTACTTTTCCTAGCGGCACGTGGAATTGTAGCCCAAGTACAGACCGCACTACCGTCCATTCGGAATCGGCTACGGAATTTACGTCTGGGTTTCCATCCGATATACCGCAAGAAATAGTACTCAAATGTTATCATGACACAAGCATATGAATTGTAATACATCAACATATTTGCATTTATACATGTGGAGATAGCTACTAGGAAAACTATGCATGAAATCTAATAAAAAGACTCAGTTCAGCGTGCGTTCGCGTTCGTGTAGCGTTCGTAAACGCGTTCAAACGGAAATGAAACAGAATGCTCACGTTCGAGTAGCGTTCGTAAACGCGTTCGAACGGAAATGAAACAGAATGCTCACGTTCGAGTAGCGTTTGTTAACGCGTTCGAACGGAAATGAGACAGAATGCTCACGTTCGTATGGCGTTTGTTAACGCGTTCGAACGGAGATGAGACAGAATGCTCACGTTCGTATGGCGTTTGTTAACGCGTTCGAACGGAAATGAGACAGAATGCTCACGTTCGTATGGCGTTTGTTAACGCGTTCGAACGGAAATGAGACCTGACACATGATAAGGCAAAAACACATGCGCGTCATGCGCGTTGCGAGTTTCGTAAACGCGTTCGAACGGAACAGACCTGATGCATGAAATGGGACGCAATACATAAACACAAAATAAAAGGGCGCGGCGAAGTACTACCATAAAGGTGACCTTTTGGGGCTCTTGATCTCTCAAAGACAGGACCTTTAGACCAACATACTAAGCCCATGCGCGTCACATCACATATACAAGAATAGAACCAATCATATCAACCAAGTATGCCCGATTGAACACATCTTACATCCAATCTGAACACACATCAACCGGCGGCAAAGCATCGTGGTAAAGGGCTTTTAGCCTCCTCCCCATGGGGGATCTCACATCACACTTACTAAGCCCATGCGCTCGATTGAATTATGCATACGAAAATAAAGATAATAATATCAAACTAAGTATGCCGATTGAACGTATCTCGCATCCAACCGAACACACATCAACGGTGCGGCGAAGTAGTGTCACAAGGTGTCCTTTTCGGCTTTTTGTCTCCCAAATGGAGGGACCTTTGGACTAACTCACTAAGCCCATGCGCTTGGTTGAATCATACTAACTAACAACATATTGAATTCCAGTAAGAAAACTAAATAAACAAAAGCAACACAACCAAAGAAAGATGGTGCCGTTTCCAGGCGGTACGTGGAGTTGTGGCCCGAGTACAGATCATATTACCGTCCATTCGGAATCGGCTATGAAATTTATGTCCTGGTTTCCATCCGATATACCGCGAGAGTTGACACATCTCTCATTCATCCAATACCCACAACACACATCATACACACAAACGAATGCCACAAATACAGAAAATATAATCAAAATAAATGACTAGAAAATAAAATGAGAATAAGTGTGAAAGATACCCTCAGGTCTAACCTTTTAAGCCGTCTCTCGGACTCACATTCCACGAAGATCGGAAGGGGGTAAAGCTCCGCAACTTTTCTGGTCCACTGGTTCAACGTCCTAGCTCACTGCTTCGCTGTTTTGCTTACGGTTCGAACTCCGTTCTGCTCCTATTCGGTCTCTGTCTTGCTGCTCACTGCACGGACCACCTGTTTTAATGTTTTCAATGAACTATTCCAAGTTTGTGTGGGTTCTTAGTGCAATTATATGTGATTATTTTTAAGATTATCTATGTAGTTTTTATGTTACTGTTTTTTGGGATTTTGGGCTACTGTTTTAAGGTAATCTAGGAGGTTGTTTAGGCGTGTTTTAGGATTCGGCTAAGGGTGAGTTTGGTGTGTTTTGGATTCGGCTATGGTGGTTGTAAGTGTTTTGGATTCGGCTATGGTGGTTGGGTTCTTTGTTTTCTTTCTTGTGTATGTGTGAAGTGTTTTCTCTTTTGTTTGCTTAGTCTTGGGTGTGTAGAGAGAGTCTAGAGAGATTTCGAGAGAGTTTTGGGTGTGAATTATCTGTGTCAAGGCTGGGTGTGTTTTGGAGGCTTGTGTCAAGGCCACGAATGGCTTGGGTTAGGGGTTGTTTATATAGAGAAGGGTTAGGGTTGACAAGGGAAGGGATTTTGTGCATTTAATTAGGATATGATTTAGTTTTAAACAAGGGAATCAAAGGATTGAGGGGGGGACAAAATATTTTAATTTAGGAAGTTGCAATATTTAATTTGTGTTGGTTTAGGAATACAAATATTTTATATTGGTAATTATCTTATTAGATTATGAAGTCAATATATGATTGGCTTTAATTGGTTAAGATTGATTTTAATTAGGCATATCTTCTTTTTAGTTTTGGTAAATATTTTATTTAATTGGTAAATGGTTTAAATATTTTATTTAATATTTAATGTTTAAATTAATATTTATTTATTTAATTTGGGATGTGTTTTATTTGGCTTTGGGGAGCTAAATGGGCTGGGTGAGGCTAGCAGCAAAACCAGAATTACCGACACCGTTCGAACGCTCCCTCGAACGCGACACGAACGCCCGCAATCTGTTTTCCGTTCGAACGAAGTAGCGAACGCAGCACTAACGAAGACAGTGAGCTTGTTTATTCTGAATTCCCCCTTCCGATATCCGTTTCCCGCAGCTTCCGTGACTCAAAATGTAGTGCCTCCAAATGAGACTCATCATCGGGTCTTATGTGTAAAAATCCAGTGTCTACAATTTAACTTTACAAATCTAACACATCAGATTCACTTTCCGGTGTAAAACCTGAAAATCCGCTGAAAAGTTTGAAATTGTTGCGAACGGATCCAGAATATGTTGGATCTTTTCGATTTCTCCTAGAAAAATTTAAAAACTCATAATACATCATAATATAACATTCTAAAATAACCCGTTAGCTAAAATCCATAAATCACGCGTTTTTCTAAATCTTCCAAAAATGTTTTCGAAAATGGTACGGGAGGATCCTGAAACCTCTGAACTTATCTGGATTCATCGAAAGAACATTATATCATCATAGTTAACTCATATATATCATTACATCTAACAAAGCACAGACACACTTGAAATTCAATTATACCAAAAACTCGCTACTTCTGCCGGATCGATCCAATTCATTCAGATTCACACTCGGATTCTACCAATAACACAAATTTGATACATTATAACTTATCTAATTCGATACAATTCAATTCATTACTCTACAACTTTGCAGGAAGCATCCGAATACAATACTATAAAACTTGAAATATCAAATTTTTATCGGAAGATCTTACAGAAATTCTGGGGTACCAGCGGACTCCATATACTCCATGAACGTGTAGGAATAGACAAAATTTGAATTGAAAATAATGTTAAAATGTGATAATGTTTTATTTACAACCAAGCACGAATCGAAGAAACCGGCACTACCATCTTGTAGTACTCTCTGAAGGTTTCGATTTGATAGGTGGCTCGACATGTGGATCGAAGCGATGACTTAGGATCAGAAATAAAACCAATAGTGTGTTCTCTCTCTCTTCACCGTTCCCGACGTTCTAGGGACTGCACCGGCCACCATAGGGTTGGGGGTGGTCCTACGCTCCTCCTTGTCGGCTCGTCAGCTGGTGGTGGCCGGCTGGCCGTTGGTGCAAGCAAACATGAACACATGATAAGGGGTTGTGTGAAGGAGGCTTTAAAGCTTTTGCCATTTTTGTGATTTCAGGAAAATATAGGGTATATGCAGAAAAGTTTATGAAAATTACATCTTGGCCCCCACGAAATTGCACTTTGGTCATTCTTCATGGATTACTTCGGTAATTCCCAAAATTGAGGTCCTTCTGTCAGAATTTCAAAAAATATTCAACACGAAAGATGTTCTTCTTGGAAATACGAGTCCAACGGTACAAGAATCACCGCAATCGGAGTTTGTTTGCTATTTTTATACCTGAAACATCTGAACTTCCCCAAATAAAAATATCTTAAAATACGCATAACATGCCCTTTCGAATTATGCGATTGCCAAAGTTTCGAAAGACCACATCAAAATATTCTGACTTAAATTGCTTCAACACTCGAACTCGTTTACTCCAATAACATTCCGTTCTGACATCTAAACTTTGTTCCGGAAATTTTCTAGAACTGTTCTGAAAACTCGAAATATTACATATATGGATTTGTTAAATAATGTTGATATGTTATATCTTATTTATTAATGTGTTAGGGTGTGATAACCAATTAATATGTATATTTATATATGTAATAGTATTTTAATTATAATTTCCAATTATTTAACTTATAAAATCTACAACAGTTATATCATACCTCTAGGAACATAAATATCAAATCATCACATTTTAGAAAAACAAACAACTTCTATTATTATTCATATATTTTTAAAAAATAAAAATAAACATGTTATTCAGACATATTTATTAAGATCTATCAAGACTTTAGCCAAATTCAAACCTATTCAACTTTATATATATATATATATATATATATATATAATTAGTCCTAAAGACTTATGTTCTTTGTTTTTTTTGCATAAAAAAGGAAACTGACTGTTCTTTATTTATTTCCTTTTCTACTATTCGATGCTGCTTTGGGTACTCTTTTCACAATAATAAATTAGTGTTTTCTTTTTCATCAAATTATTATAACTGACTTGGTTCATATTGTGTTGACGGCTGATTTTGGTCTCAGGGCAATATTGGAATATTACTCCCGAGACAATCCTCCCTCAATAGTGAATTTGTTCGGTTATGGGGGAACCAAAAGTAAATTTAGCAAAAGACAGATAAATACGCCAATCAACAAAGAAATTTTACGTGGTTCGGCGGATTAGATCCAACCTACGTCCACGAACACAAATCGAATGATACTTTTATTACTGAGATATGCTTCTCTGATATCTCTTGTGTTTACAAGTCTGATTGTAATGATTCTGATCCCCCTTACTTACACTTTCCCCTTCTATTTATAATAGTGAAGAAATCAGATTCCTTTTCCTATAAGGATTCCTAGTTTAAACTACATTCACTTCCCCATGAAAGTAGGATAACTTATCTTCTTATCCGTAAGAATAAGATGTCTTATCTTCTGGAGCGTATCCCGCCATATTCCCGGTCTTCATGAGGTCGGTCACAATGGTCTTTCGAACTGAGAATGCTGATATCGATCTGATAATGCCCGGTCATCCGATCTTAAGTGGGCGGTTTACATATCATAAGTGCTCGGCCCCTAACTCATGTGGTCGGGTCGGTATTAAAGATCTTGGTCAACAATGGAGTTTCCCATTTTTACCCATGTCGTCTTGTTTAAATATCATAGGAACTGAAAATACCATCAACATATGTCCTCTAGTTCTCGGTTCCAACGAGTATACAAGTTGGTGCCGAGAACTATACCAAAAGAGTAGTACTCCTGACGAACCGATGGCTGGCCCTTTTGAGGAGAAGTTTATTGATCTGTCACCACCATGTCCTCGGTACGACTAAGATGCTCGGTCTGATTTCTGATTTTCTATTTCTTCTCGACATGCGACCTATCTATCTCAAGGCCAAGAACAAGGATCTTCTCCTGAGCCTTTTATCCGAGGGTGGCCAAGCCCAGAGGCTCCAGAACCGACTTACTGAAATGGAGGCCGAGCTGGCCAGTAGATAAGAAAACATAAAAAATATGGAGCTGGCTGCAGTTGAGGCCCATACAACAAATTAAGCTCTCAGGGTCGCCGCCTCTATAGGAAAAACGCTGAGGCTGCCAAGAAGGAATTGGAAGTTGCCCAGGTCGACAACATGATCTTAAATGTGGAAGTGTGCAGCGTTGAATCCAAACTGTGGGCCAAATATGAAGAATTGGCACGGTCTGTGACGAGCTTAAGAGAAAGGAAGCTGAGTTAGAGGCCGAGAGGGACGCAATCAGACTGGAGGGGGTCGGGGATTGCGCCGAGATTATCCCGATGATATTTCCTAACCTGGATATGGGGCCTATCCATGTGGCCATCCGCTTCTGCAAAGGGGAAATCTCATAGGAGGAGTTTCAAAAAAGGCTACCTCATTCTCCCGAAGAGGTGATGGATCCCGACCTCATTTCGATCACCCCGGTACCCCCAACTCTTGAAGAGTACCGACCTGAGGCTTCTGCTCCAACCCCTGAAGCTGTAATTTTCGGGGCCTCTCAGGCCGTCAATATGGAAGCCATTGTCCCTCCTCCCGAGGTCGAGCCAAGCCATCCGCCATCCGAGCCTTCCGAGGAAGAACCAATTGCTCCTGCGCGGGCCGATTTATAAGGGGTAACCCGAACGGGGCCCCGTGTAACCCTGAACAAACTTCACTTTCCCTGTAATAACTTTTTACAATCATATTTATATATGTTTTTTTATGTGTTTCTATTACACCTTTTTTTGTCTTTCATAATTTGCTCTGATTGCTTTCCCGCAAATGATCACTCGAGGCCTGGCCGTGAGGGGACAACCCGAGCCGAAAATAAGATCATGTAGTGGAACGAAACCCGACTCCGAGCTAGGAGAAACACTTGGTGGCTCTGGGGGAATGTTACGTCCCCGGTCCGAAAAGATAGACTCGGTGGGACGTAACCCGACCCCGAGCTGAGAGAAACACTTGGCTCTGGGGGAATGCTATGTCCCCAGTCCGAAAAGACAGACTCGGTGGGATGTAACCCGACCCCGAGCTGAGAGAAACATTTGGCTCTGGGGGAATGCTACGTCCCCAGTCCGAAAAGATAGACTCGGTGGGACGTAACTCGACCTCGAGCTGAGAGAAGACATAATGGCCTCGGTGGAACGAATCCAGCCCCGATCCGAATAACCAAGTGGCCTCAGCGGAACGAATCCAGCCCTGAGCCGATTAAGCAATTGGCATCGGCGGAACGAATCCAGCCCCGAGCCGATTAACTAAGAGGCCTCGGCGGAACGGATCCGGCCCCGAGCCGAATAACCAAGTGGCCTCGGCGGAACAAATCCAGCCCCGAGCCGATTAATCAAGAGGCCTCGGTGGAACGAATCCAGCCCCGAGCCGACTAATCATTGGGACTTATTCAGAAGGGAAGTGAATCAACCTTTGAAGCCCTATCGGATTTGGCATGGGGGTCCCCTTGCCAGACCAACGAAAAACAAAAACAAGTTTTTTAGAAAATAAAATCAAAAAACGGGGGTGACTTAACACTTATCCCAAAGCAACAGCACAGATGCCTCAAAACAGCGTCCCGTCCGAGGTCTCCAAAACACAATTCTGAATCTTTCAATTCAGAGTCCCGGCGAACCAGGATTTGGATCAAAGAGCGTTTAGAATGGTAAAGGCACATTCCTCTATACGTCAGGTCATTATGGAGATTGCGTTTTGTTCGAGGGCTCCTCCTTACAACGCTGGAGCAGGCATAAGCCACGAGGGTACAATCCATCCCCGTACTATGCTTCTCACAGACCCGAATGACCAAATAGGTAGAGATCAAAGAGTGTCCAAAACATTAAGGGCATGCTCCTCCTTATGTTCTGTAACACTGGAGCAAACAAACGCCACGAGAGCATAATCCCTCCTCGTGCTATGCTTCTCACGAATCCGAATGATCAAATAGGTAGGGATCAAAAAGTGTCTGAAATATTAAGGGCATGCTCCTCCTTATGTTCGGTAACATTGGAGCAAGCAAATGCCACGAGGGCATAATCCCTCCTCGTGATATGCTTCTCACGGATCGAAATGATCAAATAGGTAGGGATCAAAACACTGGAGCAAGAAAACGCCACCAGGGCATAATCCCTCCTCGTGCTATGCTTCTCACGGATCCGAATGACCAAATAGGTAGGGATCAAAGAGTGTCTGAAACATTAAGGGCATGCTCCTCCTTATGTTCGGTAACACTGGAGCAAACAAACGCCACGAGGGCATAATCCCTCCTCGTGCTATGCTTCTCACGGATCCGAATGATCAAATAGGTAGAGATCAAAGAGTGTCTGAAACATTAAGGGCATGCTCCTCCTTATGTTCGGTAACACTGGAGCAAGCAAACGCCAAGAGGGCATAATCCATCCTCGTGCTATGCTTCTCACGGATCCGAATGACCAAATAGGTAGGGATCAAAGAGTGTCTGAAACATTAAGGGCATGCTCATCCTTATGTTCGGTAACACTGGAGCAAGCAAATGCCACGAGGGCATAATTCCTCCTCGTGCTATGCTTCTCACGGATCCGAATGACCAAATAGGTAGGGATCAAAGAGTGTCTGAAACATTAAGGGCATGCTCCTCCTTATGTTCGGTAACACTGGATCAAGCAAACGCCACGGGGGTATCATCCTTCCTCCTGCTATGCATCTCACGGATCCAAATGACCAAATAGGTAGGGATCAAAGAGTGTCCGAAGCATTAAGGGAATGCTCATCCTTATGCTCGGTAACACTGGAGCAAGCAAACGCCACGAGGGTATAATCCTTCCTCGTGCTATGCTTCTCACGGATCCGTTGGTCAGACAAAACGTGTGGGGACACACTCCCTGCAGCCGTATTTCCCCAGCTGGCCAGACCGGCCATCTTACGGGGGCACTCCCTATCTTTCCCCATATTTTCCTCCATCTTCTCCATCCATTCCGCTGTTGAACTCCCTGACGACCGGTGATTTCCACCTTATGCCATCGTCTTACCACGCGAGCTACTTTTCGTTGAGTCCCCACAGACGGCGCCAATTGTTGACGGCTGATTTTGGTCTCAGGGCAATATTATCCTAATAGGACACTGACTTATCAACATTACCTTTCCCCATGAAAGTAGGATAACTTATCTTCTTATCCGTAAGAATAGGATGTCTTATCTTCTGGAGCATATCCCACCATATTCCCGATCTTCATGAGGTCGGTCACAATGGTCTTTCGAACTGAGAATGATGATATCGATCTGATAATGCCCGGTCATCCGATCATAAGTGGTCGGTTTACAGATCATAAGTGATCGGCCCCTAACTCATGTGGTCGGGTCGGTATTAAAGATTTCGGTCAACAAGGGAGTTTCCCCTTTTTACCCATGTCGTCTTCCCTACAGACGGCGCCAACTGTTGACTGCTGATTTTGGTCTCAGGGCAATATTGGAATATTACTCCCGAGACAATCTTCCCTCAATAGTGAATTTGTTCGGTTATGGGGGAACCAAAAGCAAATTTAGCAAAATACGGATAAATACGCCAATCGACAAAGAGATTTAACGTGGTTCGGCGGATTAGATCCAACCTACGTCCACGGACACAAATCGAATGATACTTTGATTACTGAGATATGCTTCTCCGATATCTCTTATGTTTACAAGTCTGATTGTAATGATTCTGATCCCCCTTACTTACACTTTCCTCTTCTATTTATAATAGTGAAGAAATCAGATTCCTTTTCCTGTAAGGATTCCTAGTAGAAACTACATTCACTTCCCATATCCTATTAGGACACTGACTTATCAACCTTACATTTCCCCATGAAAGTATGATAACTTATCTTCTTATCCATAAGAATAGGATGTCTTATCTTCTGGAGCGTATCTCGCCATATTCCCGGTCTTCATGAGGTCAGTCACAATGGTCTTTCGAACTGAGAATGCTGATATCGATCTGATAATGCCCGGTCATTCGTTCTTAAGTGGTCGGTTTACAGATCATAAGTGCTCGGCCCCTAACTCATGTGGTCGGGTCGGTATTAAAGATCTCGGTCAACAAGGGAGTTTCCCCTTTTTACCCCTACCGTCTTGTTTAAATATCATAGGAACTGAAAATACCATCAACATATTGTGTTCCATATTACTATATTATATTGGTAGTCAACTTAATTTGCAATTATTTTATGTTCTACTTTTTTTCAACGAGAGACTCACTTGAACGGTTTTTTGTTGTATTGATAATATGCCCAACTCAAATGTGTTTTGTACAATGATATTTTATATTTTGTTAATGTTTATATTCATAGTCATGTAATTCATGCTGATTTTTTTGTACTAAATATTTAAGCAAATGCAATTTTATTGTAATATCACTATTCATCCTCAAGGGACGTGATTTGGTGGTGTAGGATTTATGGTTTCACTTTGAGGTCATAGATTTGAATTCAGTGAATATTTGATCGAGTCTATCGCATCACATTATAATCATATAAAATATTATTAGATGAAAGTACATATTTAAAAAAAATAAAAAATAAAAAAATAAAAGCAATTTAAAACATATTCAAAAACATTTTAACAAAAAGCAATACATTAATTAACCTCCGAATTTAGGCTTAATCTTGATTCCCGCAAGAACCATTCCACCCTTCCACCAGTCACTCTCAACTTCAAACATGCCAAACTCCACAGCTCCGACATAATTATTGTTTGAAATTGTGAAGTCTCCGCCGGGAATTTCTTGCCACTCTTCTTGTTTCTCTCTGTAGAGCTGAAGCATTACACTTTTCACTTTCTCTTCTCCATTGATCCTCACCTTGAACTTCACTGGAACTAAATGCCACCCAAATGCATCCACCCGGAATTTCATTATGTAAAATATTTCATATGCTTTCGTTGCCCATGCAGCCATGGTTTCAGTGACCCGAAACTTTCCTGTGACCTCAATCCAGTTTACTTGGAGCAGCAATGCACCTTCTTCAAACCCAATTAACCTGGAAAATCCGAAATGCATAGAAAAAAAATTTAAAAATAAAAAAAATCTGAATATATGAAAATTGATGTTGAAATTTTTTTTTTTTTTTTTTACTTTGTGGTTTCCTCTGTTAGTTTTGTCCATTGCCAAACCGGGAATCGTTGCCCCATATAATGTTCAGAGCCCTCACAGGAATTCTGATGGATCCTGAAGAATCTTGGTTCTTCATATAAGAATAAGAGTCATACTGGAGAGGAAATTAACTTGATCATTCATGATTAATCATAGAAAAAATATATATATTTATATAAAAAACTTTCTGAAAAATATTTAACTCAACTTGGCAAGGATTGAAAAAAATATGTACTTACAGCCCTCCAGTGGGGATTGAAATAACTATGGGTATTCTGATCATCCATCTTCAGTTTTTGAATCTAAAAATTTGTAACCTGCAACTTCAAATGCTTGCTTGGGTCGCCATATAAAAATTCTTAAAGGCAAGGAATTGGCATAAATTAATTTGCTGACCAATTAAATATGTTGCGTAAAGTAGTATAAAATTAACACATTATCGATTCCTATCTACACAAACTTATCTCTTTATCTAATATCGTTCGTTTAAAGGTAAAGAACTGTAGGATTGCTTATGTAATTGACAGAAACAAAGGTGTACTAATGGAATGATCTTTCTAAAAAGTTAAAGTGATTCGTGTCGTGAATTAGATAAAAATGGATTAGCATCGAAAAAGAAAAAGAGAGAGAACATCTCATCGTGATTTTGTTCTTCGTATTTAGTTTTTATTGTCAAGGAAGCTCATATAGTAAACAAGAATGATGATGATGATCTGTTACGTGCCTAAATTCAGGCCCAAGTATAATTATAAACTATAACTATTTCTAAAAGGCCCAAGTATAAAAAATCCGATTTGATAAAATTGATTTGAATTTTAAGTTATCTGATCCGATTCGATAAAATTGTTATGAATTTACAAATTTCATATCAATTTTCCGAATCGGATCCACTATCAAATCAGATTTGTTATCAAATCGAATCTACTATCTGATTTATTATCAAATCGGATTCTCTATCGGATTCGAATCCGTTATCAAATCGGATAAAATCCAATTCGATCCGATAGTTATCAAATTATATCCGATCCGATCCGAAATTCGACAAACCAACCAAACATGATTTGATCGGATTCGAGTGCCAAATCCGATCTGATTTGATCCGATATTATTGGATCGAATCGGATCGGATCTGACCCGATCTGATCCGATGCCCAGTCCTAATCAAAACTAACCACAACAAATGTTATACAACTAACATACATGTATTCTAAAATACTTATATGCATTTGTTTGAATCTAAACATAAACCAATTTTAGAATCTCAATAAGAAATATGTCATGAACAATTCTAGTTCACCCAAAGGTGGTCAAGTGATTCTAGAATGGTAACCATAACTCTAAGCTTTAATTTAGAGTTCCAATCTCTTATTAATTATTTCATGTCCAACATGAACATCTTTGACCTAATTAACAAGTATATTTTGTTTATACTTCTAAAGTATCCTAACACAATTTATTAGCCTTATTTCAACATTAAGCTATGTAAGCATGCATCCAATACATAAAAGAACATAGCTTAAGAGAAGTTCAAACTTACCTAACAAGCTTGATGCAAAGATTCAATCTTCTTCTCTTTGTTGAAATGGTTGGAGAAATTTCAAGGTTTGCAAGCTTTACTCCAAGATCCAATCTTGATTCCAATGCTAGCAACTTTTACTTCAAGATCCTCAATCTTGATTTCTCCTAGATAAAATATTATAGAGACCTCACAAACTTCTCTAAACACTTCTCTAACTTAGGCTAATTTCTCTAATTCTTGCTTGTATTTAGCTTTCTCAAGCTTAATTAAAACCTTCCTAAAACTTGTTATTTATAGAAAAACTTATGTAATTTTTAATTAAGAAAAGTTCTAATCAACTTTCAGGTGGGCTTAATCTAATTTGTCCAAATATGTATAATTAGGTGTGACTAATCTCCATTGTCTACCACTTCGATTTAATCCAATTAAATCAAGACAAGGATTAGGAAATGGATTAGTTCAATGTTTTCCACTTTGATTTAATCCTATTAAATAAAGTCAAAACACCTATTATTACATACTTACAATTACCATAATATCCTCAAATGGTAGAGATGATTATGATTTTACAATTAAGCCCTTGTGTAATTATTAAATTAATCCAATTAATCTAATTAGGTCAAAGTAAATAATCAATGTTATCCAATAACACTTGATTATTTTCGTTGATAATTATAATATCGAATATTATCTTTCATCAAAATTAATCGGCTACCCAAGTGCTCAACGAGTACACTTCATATTGGGACTCTCTAAGTTCAGACACATTCGTCATATAAGCCTAGCTAATATGTACGAAATTCGGCCACCTCCGAATTCGCGAAGAACACGAACGAACTTTCTGAACTATACAAGTCGAGGTCATCATATATGTTTAACAATCCCTCCGTGGTAGGCTATCCAAGTTGTGCTTAGGAAACATGGAATACAACATAAAGTTTCTGAGGCACACATCTCATGTCGACATGTCCACGATTCATCATAACTGATGCGATCCACCTTAGGTGATCAACTTTGGCAAATATTTAAGAATCGTGACTTTACTCACATGGATACTGTTGTAAATTCTCTAAATATAGAGTATGGATAAATGAGGATCATGTCCATTGAGAAGTGCTATATGGGAGAGGCATTAACATGTAGGGACATGTCCTCTAAAATTGATAGAACATACCTTTAGGCCCCAAAGGGTTTAAGGGAGGGGTATAAGCCTTGGGAGGGTTACATCTCAAACCAAATGGTGCCCTCAAAGGCACCCTTCCTTGTCTATTTAAAGGAGCTTTCATGTTCTTTCAAGGTATCCGAAATCCAAGAGAAAAGTCTCATACATTTTGTTTTAGAGTCAAGAGAGAGTTCTCACCGTTGTCTCAGTTCAAGATCTTGTTAAGGAGTGCCTCTTGAACAAGAGGAATCCAAGTAATCCTGGGAGGATGTTAGCCACAAAAACCGTAGAGCACCGAGGTAGGGCTAATAAGTTCTTTAGGACAAAGGCAACTCGACTTGGACTACAAATTTTCTTCATTTTCCAGGTTTTTCTTATTCTCTAAATTCTAGGGTTTATGGTGTAATATTGGCATGATTTGATTTCATTGTTGTTTTTGATGCATGTTGATTTCGTTTAATAACACTTATTTCCCCAACAATCTTAAGAACTTATTAATTTTAGTGTTGTTAGATGAGAATTTATGTGTTAAAGTCAATTTTATGGGAAACATATAGTCAGTGCATGAAAAATATGTAAGAGCGTTCGAACGCCCAACGAACGCATAGGTAAAATTTTGAATTTTCGTAAGAACGTTCGAACGGGTATTCAAACGCAACTCGAACGCAAGTCTTCTGCCTTAGAAAGTTCGAACGCGTCTTCAAATGCAACACGAACGTAAGCCCTCAGGAATATTTCTTTCGAACGCGTTCTCGAATACTACATGAACGTGAGCTATCTAGAACACTTCATTCGAATGCGTTTACGAACGCTACATGAACGTGAACTCACTAGATAGGTTCGTTCGAACGTATATACGAACGTGACACTAACGAAATTAGTCATGGAATCACTTTTAGATTAAACAAGACCTAGATTAATTTATATTGTCATAATATCAACTTAGTAAAATCATATACTGTATTACAATAAACTTGGTAGTATAGATTTAAGTTAATATTAGGGTGTTCAATTATCACAAGCATACACATAGTGATAAAGTTGAAATTTAATTTTGTGTTGCATACTTGTTTGAGAATTAAAAGTGTAATCTTACACAAGTAATTCCATTCAATCTTGATTGATTTATACTTATATACACACACACATTGTATTTTGAAATTAAAAGTGTAATACTAAGTTTGAATGCCTAAGAGATTCTATTGAGGAAGTTTTTAAATGATATTCTCTCAAAAAGGCGATAAGAGCCTAAGTGGTCAGAGATTTAAGTGGTTACTACGAACCCCTCTCGTCCTCTGGGAATATTCCTTTATTTACTTATCATAAGAAACCTTAGTCGTAAATTCAAGGACTTGTGTTAATTGGTACTACTGTCCAATATAACAACGAGTGGATACTTGGTATATCACTTGAACAATATCATTCGTTGATCGTTGTACAATTTGTCTTTTGTAGACTTATTGATCGCTGTTGGTTTTTCCAGTTACACATGCTAGCAGAAATATCACAGTACCGGTCAATCATGGAGAAAAATCGAAAAATTTTGGTGGAGCGAACTTTAAAAAATGGCATAGCAAAATTTAGTTCTACCTGACAACGTTGTAGTTGGCTAAGTACCTCAAAGATCCTCCGGATCTTGTGGAGGGTGAAACGGCAACAACTAAGCAACTGCGAGAAGAGACATGGTCGGTAGGCGACTTCTTGTGCAAGAACAACCTCTTGGGAGGACTTGACAATACCTTGTACAATATGTACCAAGGCATAGTTTTTGCAAAGATTCTCTGGGAATCTCTTGAGAAGAAATACAAAACCGAGGATGTCGGACAAAAGAAATTTGTTGTGGGTAGGTTCCCGGACTACAAAATGGTAGATTCAAGAACAGTAATGTCTTATTTGGGTGAACTACAATTGATCATTCATGAAATATTGGATGAAGGAATGAAACTCTATGAGACGTTTCAAGTTGCCACAATCATTGAAAAGTTGCCTCCATCATGGAAGGACTTCAGGAGCTATCTGAAACACAAAAAGAAACAGATGAGTCTTGAAGACCTTGAAGTTCGATTTAGGATTGAAGAGGACAACATGAAGTCCGAGAAGGCCAGTTATAAGACTATGGAGTCTAAGGCCAATATCGTCGAGGATGGAAAGGGTAGTAAAAAGAGAAAGAACAGTGGAGCTGATGTTGGACAAAATGACCCATAGCGTCGCTATTTGCACAGATCATTGTGTTGTTGTACCAAATTAACTATGTAATAAGGAAATTGCACTCTCATCATTTGTGATTAGATCACCATAGATATATAAATAAAGAGAGGTCCATATGATTAGTTCCTGGATTGAGATGATATGAGACAGTATCAGTACACGAATGATTAATCATTAAATATCCCTAGCCGTAGTATTATCGAGACTGGACATCGATAATGCGGAATAGGCTAGTATTGCACTTGTGTGCGTTGTGAGGGCACAACGTCATAGTTCTCATATATATAAGTGTTGGATACTTATGCAAGTGCGATAGGAGGTCGTGTTTCACCGATGGTACGGGAAACAGCTTCGCTCTGGATAGACCCCTCGAAATCCCATTGGTATTATGACTATGTGTCTATGGGAGGCCGAAATCAAGGTAGGTGTGTATAGTCTTAACCTGAGACTTGCATCGCTAATACTTACGATAATCGATAAGCTTTGGTTTTGGTGGTAGGGGACTTTAAACAGGTTCTGAGTACACCACTTCTGGGTTTATCAGAGAGTCGTAGAGTATTGGGTGTGATGTCAAGACGGAAGTGTCACTTCAGTCATATTGGAGATGATGTCACGCAGGATACGGTATTAGTGCTCTTAAGTGTTGCGCAACCATCGGGATATTATGACTAGGTCATGCATATCCGATTATAGAGACTAGTTACCAGACATCCGACATGTGCTTCGGACGGGGCAGACACTTATCCAGCCCCAGCCCTAGCACGTGATTATCCGATACTGGACCGATATGCACAATACAATCGTATACTACGCTTGATACAGATCTTAATATTCTTAAATGGATATGTCCGGAGAATTGGGTAGACTTGGTGCTTTGCTAGGAGTCGACCTTGTCTCATAAATCGGTAGAACGTAGTACTTGGTACGTACGTGATTCGGATACTCCGACGACCGTATTTACTGCCAATATATATCCGGAGATCTCATGGGTCGCTTCCCGATAATCCACCGATGACGCACAACTCGCACTCTTGAATAATCTGGGATTATATAGAAGAGAGAGAAAATTAATCTAGGATTAATTACGGAGATATTTTATCTAGGATAAAATATCGTCTAGAGAGAGATAACGATTAATTCGGAATTAATCGATGAATTAATATATTCGATATATTAAACGAAATTAGATTTCGACGCGGAATTAAAATTAGATTTTAATTCGGGCGAACGAATTAATTTAGAATTAATTCATTAGCGACGTGAATAGTGAATTCGCTAGGCGTAATCATCTAATTACGACGCGACGGAAAAATCGTTAATTTGGAATTAACGAACCGGAGCCCGAGTGTGATTGCGAGCGCATTCGTATTTCGAATTTGAGTGCGGCGACGCAAGTCACATCAAGCGTCAAATCAATCGTCACATCAAGCGTCAAATCAAAAGTCACTTTGAGTGATTGATTGATTTGATTAATGGATTGAGTGAAAGACACTCAACATGTCACTTTATTAAAAGTTGATATAACTTGATGGACATTGATTTTGGAGTGTGGAACACTCAAGCTAATTACATTCAATTTATTTGACCTTTTAAGAGTTAAAATGAATTGGTAAATCATTTTAATATTTTTTGAAAATATATAAACAAATGATTTACAACTTTTGTAATAACTTAACACATTTCTTTCTCTCTCATTTTCTCTCTTCCTCTCACGCAAACCAGAAACATTTTCTTCACTGGTTTTGAACCAGAAAAACGTGAGCTTTAAGGGAAGCAAGAGTGGGTTTTCATGGTGAAAATTCAAGTGCTAGCACACTTACGAGTCTTGCGAAGGTGGTAGGGAGGTTCAATTATGAGCCGGGATCCGTTCGACGAAGCTCGGAGCTCCGTTTTCTCAGCTCAAAACCGAATTATGGAGACAGTGGACTGCCAGCAGTTTGGCGTGAAGGGCAGTGCATTTTTGGCCTTCATTCGTCTCCAAATCGACTCAACCGATCGATGTGAGTATTCCGCTATCTCCATTGATGTATTCATTCATGATTTTCATTGCTTGTTTGATCTTGGGACCTAGATTAAAACCAACAGCTGATTCTTCCCAAGCAAACAAGAAGTTTAAGGGGAAGTTTTACAACTGTGGAAAAATCGGTCTTATGGCAAAGGACTGCAGAAATAAGAAGTCTTAGGAGAAAGGCAAGAAAAAGAAAAATGAGGCCCATGTTGCTGAAGATGAGCAGTTAATTGATGAGATGTCAGAAACGAACCTCTCAGCAGTTGTAACAAAAGCCAACTTGGTTGGGAATCCGAGAGAATGGTGGATTGAAACTGGGGCTACTCGTCATATCTGTGTTGATAGCAAGATATTTTTCTTGTATTAGAAGGTCGATGGTGGCGATCATCTGACTATAGGAAACTCATCTACCTCTAGAGTGATTGGACAAGGCACAGTGATTCTGAAGATGACATCCGAAAAGAATCTTACATTGAAGAATGTATTGCATGTTCCTGATATTCGGAAGAACTTGGTCTCATGCCCTCTCCTTAGCAAGAATGGCTTTAAGCTTATTTTTATTTCTGACAAGTTTGTATTGACAAAAAATGATGTCTATGTAGGAAAATGATACCTCACTTAGGGCATTTTCAAGTTTAATGTAATGACTGTCAATCGACACAGTACTAATAATAAAGCTACAACTTCCGTTTATATTATTGAGTCATAAAATATATTGCATGGGAGGTTAGGACATGTTAATTATGATACGATGCGTAAATTAATTAACATGGACCTTATACCTAAATTTACAATTAATAACCAACATAAATGTGAGGCATGTGTTGAAGCAAAAATGCATAGAACGTCATTTCATTCCATAGAACAAAGTTCTGAACTCTTGGAACTTGTATACTCTGATGTGTGTGATATGAATATTGTGCAAACAATAGGCGATAAAAAATACTTTGTCACTTTTATCGATGATAGAACAAG
>SKCR01036575.1:0-58214 GCA_019454045.1 Zanthoxylum bungeanum | reverse complement strand
CACATCGTACACTTAATTATGTATTTAACTATTTATGACTATGAGTCTGGGGGCAAAATTATCATCATTACTTAGCTTAGGCTTAGATGGTATATTTGATGCAGTTAGACTTTCATTTTCATCCCTAAAACGTATTTGCATCTTGAGATTACCTGCAATTACACTCAACAAATAATCTCTATATTTAAGACTTAAGAGGGGTGAATTAGATAATGATATAAATATTACAGAATAGAAATCTTTTCGATTTTATGCTACAAAACTAGTGGCTTTACCAAATTAAGCTCATTGATCAATTTCTATAATTAATAAACCTAATAATTTATTTCCCCAAAGAGAAGCCATGTTAAATAATATGGAAATGTACTATAAATTTTGTAATAAATTAAATAGACATGGTTAGAGAAATTTGACAGCGTGATTATTTATAGTGGTTCGGCCAATAATGCCTATATACACTCCTCCAAGCCGCGCTTGAAACTTTACATCAATTTGAATTCACAACTTACACGGAGTTCTTCATGGCTCACTCGCAACCAATAGTGATGGATCCATAAAAAATATTAGTTGAACTATTGCTTTATCCGTAAATCAAACTTACCTATTAAAAAAATTGATAATAGTAGTCATACAAATCACAATTTATATAAAAGGTTGAAATTCATATTTTATGTATTTTTATTTGGTCCATAACTTAATAAAATGATGGATCCTCATTAAAAAGTAATTATATATATATATATATATCATTTAATTCATTATATTATTTATAAGTCATATATTTTTTTATAAATATTAAGATATTTTTAATTTACATCTATAAAAAATTATAAATAGAAATTTGAATATATTTATTTAAAAAATTAAAAATAAATAATTAAGACATAAATGGGTAATGGTGAGGGGATGATGATTTTACCTAATTCTTGTCATTTCCCATAATAAGATAAGGATTAAAATTTCTCGTCCCCATAGCCGACATTAATTTTTTCATTACAAATTTCATCCATGATCTCCGCCCCAATTGGAGAGGGACCCCGTCATATTGGTGATTTCTGCAAACCTTAGTGGTTGTGAAGTTTAAACATTTATTTAATCACATATATATAATTTAAAAGCATCGAAATATTGTGTGAATATTAGTTAATAATCGCATATATTCACCCACTAATCATAATAAAAAAAATCAATATATGACATCAAATTAAAACCCATCTATATATCTGAGTTGTATTGTTCGCGCAATTTTTTGCTAGTACACGTGTAAGGTTTCAAATCTCTTGAGACACAGTCCCATAAATTGGTGATTGATTTCTAGAAAATGCCTCCAAATGGTGCAAGCACACAGATTACAGCCTTAAAGATTACAAAGCTAAGAAATACGTTAAATTTAAACTATTTGCTCATTTTGAGTATTTTTTTTCTTCGTTTTTCTTTTCCTCTTTGTTACGCCTAAGCCTTTTATAGTGTATGGTACCGCTAATCGCTCAAGCGGTTTCGCTATCTTCAGCCCATTAAATCCCATGCGTGCAATTGTTGAATCGCGCGTGCAACTGCTGGGTTACGCTTTGATAAGCTGCTAGATCGTGGAGATTACTGCCAGACTGTGCAATAACCGTTAAGTGAATCTACTTGTAACTAGCCAATTGTAGGGTACCTTCGCATATTCGTTTTTATTTCAATGTTCTTCACTTGTTAGAAGATTCTTTCTTCGTTCGTTATGATTCTTTATCCATTAGTCGAATCGTTCTGAGTTGAGTCGTTCTGGGTCAATTCATTCTTCATTCTTTGTCCAAAATGACTAATGATTATCAGATTTATTCCTTAAAATACACTAAAAACTGAAAAAGTTTATACAAGCCTCATTAACACAAAAGCAATCAACAAAATTTCAACCATTACACCATTTTTTCCCCTAAGATTTTGGTTCAAAAGCCAACAACTCGATACTAAGAAACACATAATACAAATAACCAACGAAGGGGGAAAACTTGCAAAAAATGCAACTAAAATACGCAAGCTAATAAAAATAATGATTAATTTTTTACAAATCAGAATCTGAAGGAGAAGTCCACACAGAAGCTGAAAGCAAACGCCTAAATTTCCACCCTAACACAAGCCTATTATTGGCCAATTCCTCCACTCTATATCCATCATTAAATAATCCCAATAATAGCTTTGCTTGACAATGATTGGCGAAGCTTATATTTACTGCCTTGTACCCGACCGCACCCAACCACTCTCCCCACGAGCAACTCTCCTCTCCACGTGTCCTATAGATCCGAGCCAAAGACCCAGATATCTGGGGCCCTAAAAACACTCTTTCCACTAAAGCCCGGGCCCGCCTCTGCATTGGAAACCCGGCCTCCAATGAATCATAAACCGCTGAGTAATGATGCAATGAGTCCATGAACCGGCCCACGAACCCGCCATCTCCAATGGGTCCGGTCTCCTCTTCGACTAGGGTCACCAATCTCGGGTTCAGGGTCTTGGCTCCGGATAAAAACGAACCAATCAAATCGGGCGCCCGGTAACTAAAGTGGTGTAGATGTAACATGCAATTGATAATCAACGCTTCTCCTTTGACCAATTTCAAAGCTGATGGCTTAAAATTTTCATGATCAGAGTCCAATCTACACTGATGAAAAGAAAACGGTTGACCGACAGACGCTGCAAATGCAACCAAACGACGCCCCGTTTCTTGAACGGTGCTGATCGAACGCCTACCGCTGCCTCCCCTCGATAACGCCGTTATCCTTAGATGTGGGGCCGGTGAGCCATCCTTTCTAGAAACTAACGCTTGCATCAACGACGCCCATTGGATCCCTTCCATGATATCATAGTCAACTATGTGGACTCTCCTGTCATTGGCTACAGCTTCAAGAATCGCTTGATTGGCAGTGAAGTGACCGAATTTAACATACGGTGACATGTCTTGTAACAACTGGAAGGCCGCAAGCAAGTCCGTGTGATGATATTGATGACCGTCACCGGGGCGGTGCGGCCCGTTGGTTATGGAATGTTTGTTGCTGCTATGTACACCCCCGGTGCCTTCTAGAAGTGCTTGTAAGGCGTCGGTAAAATACGCCGCCAGTCTTTCCATGTTGGTTCCGTCATTAGGGGAAACCAACTCCTTGAGCCGAAGCAATAAAACCCGAGCCAGTTCACGGCTTTGGTTGACGGCGGTTAGGGCTTCAGCTGTAGCCATCAAGAGATGGACTAACCTCAAGCCTTTGAAATTGAAATCATCCTCGCCGTTGTTGGTGGTGTCAGTTGATAAAGAGTTGCATGGCTCATGGTCGTGGCTTGCATTATTAGGGTTAAATCCTCTATCGTCTATCATGGAGTCGATGAGGTCGTGAAAGTCATCTTCAGCTCCGGATAAGGCTTCCCAGTCGACGACTGGAGACAAGTTCCAGTTACAGGAATATGTTATCAAATATGTGTCATCAAACAGTAATATAACTTGCAATCAAACAGATCAAACAACTTTACAATTAGATCTAGATGCAATATAACCCTAAAACAGTAAGAACCAGAAAAAACCTGATTCGATTGTCCAAGTCGAGAAAGACTCCGTCCTTAAGAACTTATTGGCCCCGTCACAGGTGCTCTACGGATTCGAATTGCCAATGTTCTCCCAGGATAACTTGGATTCTACTTGTTCAAGGTGCACTCCTTCACAAGTGTTTGAACTAGGATAAAATGGTGGATCTCTCTCAAAACCAAAAGAAAACAAAGTGTCTGTAGAATCTGGATATATGTCTTCTATTTTCGTACATCCTTAATTAGGAGTGCATGACCCCTTTATAAAGGCATGGAGGGGTGCCATATGACACCCTTTGGGGTGGGTTGCAACCCTCTATGGATTGTAACCACTCTTGCACCCCTTTGCCATTCACAAAGACATATATACCCTTATGAAATAATTGAAGAATTTACAACAATCCCTCACAATTCTTCAAATATTCATTCAGACACGTGAGAGAGATACCGTGAGCTAAAGCTGCATCGAAATAGGTAGCTTTCGCTTTGAACCTTTCCTAGTGAATGACAATCGGATTTACTTGGCAAACCAGTGACCCATAGTCTTGAACTGTTCTGCCGTTGGTGTAAACCAAGACAATTGCCAACACACAGCTTTAATTCGACCATTTACCCGTTCTACGGTTGTGTTCATTTTGGCCCTGAACAACGGTCCTGGATTCATCAAGCACTTTAGGGTAACCCGCCTTTAAAGGTTCCCATGGAAGCGGCCTCACTTCTTACTTGAAATAGGTGATCTACTATGAAGAGGTAATCTGTCTTTACCCCCATTAGAACTCATCTCCTAATATAGTGATCATTAAAAGCCTTAGCTTATCCTAACCAATGACAGACAGCACTCAGCGTCATTATCGGAATGGGAAAGAGTACGAAACTCTTCAGTGCTTGTTTTGAATTGCACAAAGTTTCTGTTGTCCCTTTTGAACCTAGATCTTGGGATCTCCAGTCAACTAGGTTGAGTTTCCACAGTGACAATTCTTAGATTATAGGCTTCAAGCCCATTCCCCTCGATGACTTCTCAACTTGCTCTCGAGGTAAACCTTTAGTTAGTGGATCCGCTAGGTTTTCCTTCGACCTGACATAACCGATCGTTATTATGCCACTTGAGAGCAGTTGACGTATGTTATGTATTATGTCTCCGACGTATGTGTCGAGACTTACCATTATACATTGTATTTTGGGCTCTCCCCCAATAGCCGATTGGCTATCACAATGTATGCTTATCGCTGGCACCGGTTTGGGCCAACTAGGAACATCCTCCAGGAAGTTTCTAAGCCATTCTGCTTCTTCCGCTGTTTTGTCTAACGCTATGAACTCTGATTCCATAGTAGACCGGGCAATACATGTTTGCCTCGAGGATTTCCATGACACGGCTGCATTACCAAGAGTGAAAACAAATCCACTCGTGGACTTGGAATCCACCGTATCAGATATCCAGTTAGCATCGCTGTAACCTTCTAGTACAGCAGGATATCTCTCGTAATGTAGGCCATATTTTGAAGTTTCTCTCAGATACCTCAAAACTCTTACTATGGCTTTCCAGTGGTTGTGTCCTGGATTACTCGTATATCTGCTAAGCCGATTCACAGCTTGAGCGATATCGGGTCGTGTGCAATTCGTGAGATACATCAGACTTCCGATGATTCTCGAATACTCTAGTTGTGATATGCTTGAACCAGTATTCTTTGATAAATGAAGAGTTAGGTCTACAGGGGTTCTAGCTACGTTTAGATCCCCTTTGATATATTTATCGAGTATCTTCTCAATATAATGAGTCTGTGATAATATATATCCGTCTGATGTCCTAGAAATTTTTATTCCTAGGATCACATCAGCTATCCCCATATCTTTCATATCAAATCTGCTGGATAACACGTTTTTGGTAAACTTAATCATTTCATGATTACTACCAATTATCAGCATATCGTCTACATAGAGACACACAATGACATATCCTTTTTGAGTTGATTTGGTGTACACACACTTATCACACTCATTAGTTTTAAACCCATTTGACAACATTTCTTTGTCAAATTTCTCATGCCATTGTTTCGGTGCTTGTTTTAATCCGTACAAGGATTTTACAAGTTTGCACACCTTCTGTTTTTGTCCAGGAACACTAAACCCTTCTGGTTGTTCCATGTAAATTTCTTCATCCAATTCACCATTCAAGAATGCCGTCTTTACATCCATTTGATGTATTTCAAGACCAAATATAGCTGCTATGGCTATGAGCATTCTTATCGATGTGATGCGAGTCACATGTGAATAGGTGTCAAAGTAATCAAGGCCTTCATTTTGTCGATAACCTTTTATGACAAGTCTCGCCTTATACTTATCTATTGATCCATCCGTTTTCATCTTCCTTTTGAATATCCATTTGTAGCCCAGCGGCTTACAACCTGGCGGAAGATCAACCAACTCCCAAGTATGGTTCTGTAGGATTGAATCAATCTCACTGTTAATAGCCTCTTTCCAAAGAGGTGCCTCCGGAGAAGTTACTGCTTCTTTATAACTTTGAGGCTCATTTTCTAACAAGTATGTTAGAAAATTGGGACCAAACGACTTAGACGTTCTAGCCCTTTTGCTACGTCTAGGCTCGATTGTCTCAGCATTTACACGTTGATCTGATTCTTGGTCAACTTGATTACTGTCCTTGACAGTATCAATTGTTCTTTTGAGAGACCCAGTTATTTGTCTTTCCTTACAAGGAAACGTCTCTTCAAAAAATATCGCATTCCTTGACTCAATTATCATATTAGGATTGATGTCAGAAATCTCCGACTTGTGCACCAAGAATCGATACGCACTACTGTTGTGAGCATATCCAATGAATATACAGTCAACAGTTTTAGGTCCTATTCTAACCTTCTTAGGTTTAGGAACCATTACTTTGGCAAGACACCCCCCACACTTTGAGGTATTTGTAGGAAGGTACGAAACCTTTCCACAATTCATATGGTGTCTTGGCTAGTCTTCTGTGAGGAAGCTTGTTCAGAACGTAGTTTGCGGAAAGCAAGGCTTCCCCCACAAGTTCTGGGGTAAACCCGAACTTGTCAACATGGCGTTCATCATTTCCTTCAACGTTCGGTTTTTGCGTTCCGCAATTCCGTTCTGTTGAGGAGAATAATGAGCAGTGGTTTCGTGAATAATTCCGTGCACAGAACAATATTCACCGAACAGTGAAACGTATTCACCACCTCTATCACTCCGGATTCTTTTGATTTTCTTGCCAAGTTGATTTTCAACTTCGCTCTTATAGTGTACAAAGCCTTCAATAGCTTCTGCTTTGCTTCTCAACAAGTACACATAACAGAATCTCGTGCTGTCATCGATAAAAGTGACAAATTACTTTTTACCGCCTCTTGTTTGTACAATATTCATGTCACATACATCAGTATGTACAAGTTCTAGCGGTTCAGAACTGCGTTCGATAGAATGAAATGATGTTCTATGTATTTTAGCTTCAACACATGCTTCACACTTATGTTGGCTATCAATTGCAAATTTAGGTATCAGGTCCATGTTAATTAATTTACGCATGGTATCATAATTAACATGTCCTAACCTCCCATGCCATACATTTTGTGACACAATAATATAAGCAGACGAACTAGCTTTATTAATAGCACGATTAACAGTCATTACATTTAGCTTGAAAAGGCCCTCAGTTAGGTATCCTTTTCCTACATACATATCATTCTTAGTCATTACAAACTTGTCAGAAACAAACACAAAACTTAACCCAGCCTTACTAAGAAGAGAGCCTGAGACTAAGTTCTTCCGAATATCTGGAACGTGCAGTACATTCTTCAATGTTAGCTCCTTTCCAGATGTCATCTTCAGAACAATTGTGCCTTGTCCACCACCTGAGAGGTAGACGAGTTTCCCATCGTCAGATGATCGCCGCCATCGACCTTCTGGTACATGGAAAACATCTTACTTTCTGCACAGATATGGCGAGTAGCCCCAATGTCTACCCACCATTCTCTCGGATTCCCAACTATGTTAGCTTTGGTTACCACTGCTGATAGTTCCATCTCTGAGATATCATCAGTCAGCTGCTCACTCTCAGTAACATGGGCCTCAAATTTCTTTTTCTTGCCCTTGTCCTGAGACTTCTTGTTTCTGCAGTCCTTTGACATATGACCGCTCTTTCCACAGTTGTAGCATTTTCCCTTGAACTTCTTGTTCCCAGAGTCAGCTCCACTGTTCTTTCTCTTTTTGCTACCCTTTGCACCTTCAATGATGTTGGCCTTAGACTCCAGAGTCTTGTAGCTGGCCTTCTCGGACATCCTGTTGTCCTCTTCGATTCTCAATCGAACACTGAGGTCTTCAAGGCTCATCTGCTTCTTTTTGTGTTTCAGATAGCTCCTGAAGTCCTTCCATGATGGAGGCAGTTTTTCAATTATGGCGGCAACTTGAAACATCTCACAGAGTTTCATTCCTTCATCCAGTATTTCATGAATGATCAATTGCAGTTCACCCAACTGAGACATCACCGTCCTTGAATCTACCATCTTGTAGTCCAGGAACCTACCCACGACAAATTTCTTTTGTCCGGCATCTTCAGTTTTATACTTCTTCTCGAGAGATTCCCAGAGAATCTTCGCAGAAGTCATGCCTTGGTACACATTGTACAGGGTATTGTCAAGACCACCCAAAAGGTAGTTCTTGCATAAGAAGTCTCCAGACATCCAAGTCTGTTCTCGCTCTTCCTTGGCCTTCTCGGATTCACCCTCCACAGGACCTGGAGGATCTTTGAGGAATTTTGCCAACTGGAGAGTTGTCAGGTAGAACAGTATCTTACTCTGCCATTGTTTGAAATTTGCCCCACCAAATTTCTCCGGTTTTTCTCCATGAGAGACCGGTACCGTGATATTTCCGCTAGCCATATGTAACTGGAAAATCAACAGGGTCAATTAGTCTACGAAAGACAAATTTCACAACGATCAACGAATGATCTTGTTCAAAGTGATAAACGATAAATGTAGATATATATAATTCAATCAAGATTGGATGGAATTACTTGTGTATTATTACACTTTAAATTCTCAACCAATATGCAACAATCAAACAATTTCAACTTTATCACTATGTGAATGCTTGTGATAAATGAACAACCTAATAATAACTTAAATCTATACTTCCAAGATTAATGTGTTACCAGTATATGACTTACCAAGTTAATATTATTTAAGTTTGCAGTTTATAAGAATTACAGGACTATATCGTTAGTGTCGCGTTCGTATCTACGTTCGAACGAGACTGTCCAGTGTGTGTGCGTTCGTGTTGCGTTTGATAACGCGTTCGAACGATGTGTTTCCAGAGAGTTCACGTTCGAGTAGCGTTTGAAACGCGTTCGAACGGAATGATTCCAGAGAGTTCACGTTCGTATTGCGTTCGTGAACGCGTTCGAACGGAATGATTCCAGAGAGTTTGTGTTCGAGTTGCGTTTAGTACGCGTTCGAACGTTCTAAGGCAGAAGGCTTTCGTTCGAGTTGCGTTTGAAGACGCGTTCGAACGTTCTTACGAGAATTCAAATTTTTAGCCTTCGCGTGCGTTGGGCGTTCGAACGCCCTACGGGTTTTTCATGCACAGTTCGTATTTTCCAGAAAATATTAAAACCCTAACATGCGAATTACTATCTAATAACATTAAAGCAATAAGTTCTTAAGATTGTTATCAAATATGTGTCATCAAACAGTAATATAACTTGCAATCAAACAGATCAAACAACTTTACAATTAGATCTAGATGCAATAAACCCTAAAACAGTAAGAACCAGAAAAAACCTGATTCGATTGTCCAAGTCGAGAAAGACTCTGTCCTTAAGAACTTATTGGCCCCGTCACAGGTGCTCTACGGATTCGAATTGCCAATGTTCTCCCAGGATAACTTGGATTCTACTTGTTCAAGGTGCACTCCTTCACAAGTGTTTGAACTAGGATAAAATGGTGGATCTCTCTCAAACCCAAAGAAAACAAAGTGTCTGTAGAATCTGGATATATGTCTTCTATTTTCGTACATCCTTAATTAGGAGTGCATGACCCCTTTATAAAGGCATGGAGGGGTGCCATATGACACCCTTTGGGGTGGGGTTGCAACCCTCTATGGATTGTAACCACTCTTGCACCCCTTTGCCATTCACAAAGACATATATACCCTTATGAAATAATTGAAGAATTTACAACAGAATAGTCGTCGCATGTAGCGGTGGTGGTGGTGGAGCTGTAGCAGCCGGAGAATTCGAGCTGGAGGAAGTCTTCGAAATCCATGGACATGGCTATGTCAGAACTCATTGAAGGGAAAGGTGGTGAAGTCGATGTGTATATATTAAAAGGGAGTAAGGGGAGTGGAAGAAGCTGGAGCAAGAGACAGTGGAGGCACAAAGTGATTACGTTTTAAGAGTTTAATTAAGTCGATTATCCACTAAGAGGGCTGCAAATTCCTATGTTAGTTTTGGTTTTATATACACGAGGGCTTGTGGCGGTTTTGTCTTTGTGTGTATTAAAAAAATGATTTAACTTTTTTTTAAAAATATATTTATTATTCATAAAAAGATATATAAAAAATATTAAAGTTTAGTATTCCATTTGTTCACCTATGATTTATCTTCAATAAATATTTGATCAATGATGTATATGAATCTTTTTTTGAATCAAAGCCATTCCAGTTTAGTATTATTTCCCTAAAATTCTACACTGTTTTTATGTGTTTCACTGGGGGTTAAGAATTTACGGGTTTAGTCCAATATTCTAGCTAGAAAGTCGAACTAAATTGTGAACCAATTTGTTCTCGAAAAAGGGAACCGAACCCGAACAAAAATATCACAAAAACAAAATTTATTTTTTATTTCAAAGGATTTCCCTCTATGGTTTGATAAATATAAGTTTCACACACATTCAATCCCACTTAATGATCTATAAGGATGATTCTCAATTATTTGATGTACGTTATTATTTTTTTTAAAATAAAAAATTATTTAGATAATTTTTCGTCTCTAATATGTTTTTTTTAAGATAATGAGGTGGATAAAGTTTAAATTTAAATTGTATCCTCTTATATCCGTTAAGAATCAAAATCATGTGGCAAGTCAAATAGATTTACTTGAAAATCATTTGATCACACCTCTTGGGGGATGGATGATGATGCTGATATATATTTATATATATTTTTTTCGACCGACTGGTCGGTATAATGTATAAGTTACCGACCGAAACTTAATTCGATCGGTAAAATATCTAATTTTTTTAATATAATTAATAGTATTTTAGAGATCAAATTTTATTCGGTCGCTATTTATTATCAATTACTAATCGAATATTCGGTAGGTAATTATTTGCGCCATAAAATGGTGTCAAATTAATCTTCAACGTCGTATAATTGACCGAATATCGACTGAATATTCGATTGGTAATTATTTTTTATCTTTTCTGTCGGTATTCGGTCGATAATTAGCAAAATTTACCGACCGAATAATTTCGGACGGTAATTCCATATTTCTTGTAGTGTATGTGATAATTCACATATATCTAAATATTCACAAGATTTAAATAGATAAATAAAAAATGAGATAAAAATTTTACTTAACTTTTTTCTAATCATAGAATTATATTAAAATGACATCTAAACAACTCATCAAGATTGTTAACTTAAATTTTACCGATTTTCTTTTAAAAAATTTGAATATTTTTCTCACATCTTTTTCCTTTATCCACTTTCCTACTAACTTTGAAACCTCAAGAAAACAATGAAGTAAATATGAACTCTTACACTGCGCATCATCTAAATTCTTTATAAAAATTGTGAAATTTTTATAATATAAAATATAATATGCCTTTGCATACACATTGCAACTTATTAATCCAATTACTTTTACAATTATAACAAAAGGACAAATTAATCAATAAACAATTTTATGTTCTAAAATTTAAACAACGAAATCAAAATACAATCAAGAAATCTTGATGCAAAAACTAAACCTTGAGTTCTTACACGGATAATGAAAATATTAAACTGTAAAAAAATTAAAGAAATTAAAATTAAAAAATAATTAATCAATTCATGTCGCTTTTGAATCAAAATACACATTCTCTTTATGTTTTTCCTACTGCTATTGACACGTTTAAAAATTGGTTCTTTTACTCCCAAGTATAAGAGTGTCGAAGTAATAAAATAACTCGATAAGTCCGGGGTTGATCCACATGTAATAGATTTAGTAAAATAAAATAATAATTTAAGTGAAATTTAAAAGACTGGATTTTTTTGAAGTGATTGGAAAATTTTAAATTGAACTGCAATAATAAAATAAATTGCTGGGGCTAGGGGGTCCACTTTTAATATTTCAAATTTTGAAATCTCACTTTTTATATCATATAAATTATAATTATTACCCAATTAATTAATTATGCCAAAACAAATAAAACCAGCCATAAAAGTTGTGATATTTTTTGTCTATAAAAGTCCAGTTAGGTACTCAATTATGCCAAAAAATAAAACAAGTCATATAGGCGGTAAAAAGTTTGTCAATAATTAATTCAGAATTAAATTAAATATTAATCATTAGATTACAATTTATATATTACAATCTAAGAGAGATTAATCTAAAATTTTATGTTAAAAGCTTCACCATTTTCCCCAGCAAAAAGAAATTAGATACTCATAATTTAAATAAAAAACACACATAATTTTTATTACTAAAATAAAAAGAAATTACAAGAAATCTTTTAAAAATAAAACATACAAGACACTCTCCCCAATTCTATAAAGAATTCAGAGAAAACATGAAAAAAAATATGTTGAGAACTGTAAGACAATTGCTTGAAATTGTCAAAAGGTGGAGGGAACATCCACCTTTCGGTGGATGCCGACCTCCACCAATAATACTTTTTTTTTTTTTTTTTTACATTTGAAAATAATAATTACATATGTAATACTTTGGATTCTTCGTCAATTTCGGTCTTAAAAACTTCAGAATTTCGAAAATCTTATGAACATCAAAATTGTAGATCTTTAAGTCTTCTTTCATCTGGAACTTGAATCACCTTAATCCAATAGTGGAGTAAAACGTTATGGCCAAAATACGAACATTGCACAAGGTTGCAATTTCTGAAGTTGTACACTGTTAGATCACCCTATTAAATTTATGGTCTCCAAAATCTAAATGTCAAGTCCATTTTTGTAAATACGCATCCAAAGTATTATTTTACCTACATCAAAAATAAAAATCACAATAAAAATATATAAAACATAAATTTAATTATTATGCTAAATTAAGGGGATAAATAAAGCTACAAGTGTAAAATACTTGATTTTTCTTTTAATAAATGTGCATTTTTTAGTGTTCATCAATTATCACTTTCTACTACTTTGTTATCATTAATTGTTATCACTTTCTACTACTTGGTAATCATTAATTTCTTCGTCCATCTTCGTTTCGTCAGTAATGAGTAGTATAGAGTTTGCATACCAACATAAATCAATTTGTTAGTTTTTTTTTAATTATCAATAGGATAACTTAATTTAATATTTAATTCAAAAAAATTATTTTATTTTTCTTATTTCAAAATTAAGTCGCCTAAGTGGCGCATTGCGAGAGCTTGAAAATATTTAACTTATATATATATATATATATTGTTAGTACATTGGATTTTACTACAAGATGTATTGAGAAATAATATTTTACTATAAGAAATATTAATATGTAACATTTAATTGTTAAAAGTATAATGTAATTTTTATAAAAAAATATAATAGTAAAATATAAAATTTTATAAAGATGTAAAAATAAAATATATTTTTTTATAAATTGAATGATGATAAAATATTAGATATTGTAAGCTCAATGTGTTGCTTCAGTGGTAAAGATTTCAGACTTGAGTTGTTTGCTTCCCTTAGGTTCAAGGTTCGAGTTTCACTAGATATATTTCATTGATGTCATGCCCCATGGTGTAAAAAACCAGCGATTTATCATGATATGTGTTATGAAACTTATGAAGACATAAAACACAAGTCTAGAAATTAATGGATATGCGTGTAAGGTGGCCTAGATACCTCGTTTATAAAAATAAAAATGAAAATTACTTTATTGCTATCTTTTTTTTTTCTTTGAGATGAGAGTTTTTGACTTTGGACAGTTTTTAACAGTACACCACAACTCACACTTGTGGCTCTTACGATTCAAATAAACTCAGTTGAGTTGACTGGTCTTACTTTGCAATGACCACGTCAGCATCTCGGCCACGTCACTCTCACTGCCGGCTCCACTATCTCCCCTTGCTTATTATTTCCTAAAATAATTAATCACTAATCAATTAATAACATAATTTCGCTTTCATCTAACAGAGAATGTTTTGCTGCTGCTCTGAAGTCTGATCAAATCAGCATTAAAAGGGCTCCACAATTTTTGGAATGCTACCCAGTCAAATATAAATTGATGGACGAGATTGGTTGATTTGAAGCCATATATGTTGATATGAAAGTGGGGCCCATAGAACATAAGGGAATTACGGCCGGATCAATTCAATTTTGTACGTTAATACTACACAAAGTAACAATATGTCAAATTTGATGAAACAAAAAACATGCGACAAGGAAAAAATAAAATGATTGTAGACTTTTGGCTTGGTATATTTGCTGCTTGCATGTGTTGAGTAATGGTATGGAAATTAAATCGGTACTAGACGATGATCAAATTATCATTAAAATAGTGTATTTTTTTATTATTTTTTTCTCTAAATTTACAATTAAAATTATGTAATTTTGATGATAATTTTATCTCTATTTAATCCTGATTAAGTCTTCTTATTAGAGAGACAGAGACAGTTCTAAATTATCTTAAATTTTATGGTCCTAAATGAGATTTTTAAAAACTGGGTAATGCCGATAAATGATAACTAAATATATGTCATATCATACTCTAAAAATTGAAATTTATATGAATCCGAGATATCTAATTTTGGATCAAATTTAGAGACCGAACTGACAATATGTGTCGACTCTCCTTATATAATTTTTCATATCTGTTTGTTTCATTTTTGTGGTTGTAAGATTTACAAGTATACTACGTGATGTTTGTAAAAGATGTTCACAAAAATACAACTAGAACTTATTGCAATAATTTAAACAAGTGGTTTGAAGATGACATGAGACTTTGTGTGCCTCTATTTAACATTACTTTCGACGGTAAATATATATGAATTAATTTAACTAAAACATAACACACCTTTTTCAAAATAATAATATAACTTTTTTTGTTATCATTTCAATATACACAAAGAGAAATTTTTACGTGGATGTTACTAAGATAAGTAGAGATATAAAAGATAAAAAAAAAAAAAATACTAATTTCAATGAACTATGTTTTAATTTTTAAATGTATTGGAGTTTTGTATAAGAATGGCTCTGTGTATATAATTAATTTTCAAGCTCCAATTTCATACTACAAATGCAAGAAGAATTCATCTTATTCATTTAATCATTTTTTTAATGTGTATATATATAAAATGAATATGACAGAATTAGAAAGAAAAAAAAAATGCTGGAAAGATAGATTCTATGATACTGCAAATAAAGGCTGACCCAAAGAAAAGTCCATCAAATGGATGGCTGGAATCGATCACGATTAGATCGGCAGGAGGGATCATAATGCTTAATTACTAAAAAATCAGCTTACTAGCTAATAATTTGATAATGACAGTGAAATTTCCAAAGAATAAATTTTCAAATAACTTTCCCAAAATATACAAAATAAATAGCCCCCCCAAAAACAAAATTACGTGCATGAAAATAAAGAAAATGATAAATAGATTAAAAAGTGATATAAGGCTGATTAAAACTATTAACAAAATATCGATATTCAACTGTTAAAAATGATTTCAACGCCAAATACAAATATTATGTCATTCTATCATCATTTAATATATATATTAGTATTCCGAAAGTAATGAAAATATTGATGTCCCCAATGGACGTAATTTCGTGGTGTAGAGTTTAAGAATTTGACATTCAAGTCATTGACTCGAATTCTGGGATACGTTTCTTGTAAGAATCTTTGATAGTATGAGATTTTATCAATTCCGTTTAAGCTCGAGTCATGGAGGTTTTGCGGCGAGTTTCCAATTTTTTTTTGAAAATAATGTTAGGTACTGGTGAAGGATGGGTCAACGGTGACCTAAGACGTGGCTATTTTTCAGTCTCTTGATTGAATCATTATAGTTGTTAAATGATCCAACGGCCGGCATGCAATATGTAATCAATGATACAGACAGTTTCGTGAAAGCGAGGCAGCGGTCCTGTTTGGACGGCAATTATGGGACAAGTCAAACTGTGATTTAGCCGGGGGCCATATTTGAAACAAATAGAACTTATGGTGGCCCAAGTATAAATAAAATATCTTAAGAGGTTAAAAATTTGGGGTGATCACGGTTTCGGGTCAAACCGCAACCCGATCCGAATCGCACCTCGCGGTTTGAAAAAAAAAATTAAAATGATTTCGGGTCAATCAGAACCGAACCGCAAAATTCGGGTCGATGTGTGGTTTTGACCCAACCGCGACCCGAACCGCCCAAAACGGTAAATTTTGACTCAAACCGCGACCCGAACCGCCTAAACCGCCGACCCGCATTTAAATTATATATAATATATATATATATATATATATATTTTAATCATGAAATTTAAGATATATAATGATCGTATGACAATATGCAATGTATAAATGAAAATTATGTATTTTTTTCTCTTCAATTATTATGTGAAAACACACAAAATTTCCTTTAAAAAATTTATAATCCAAACCGCCGACCCAAACCGCCCAAACCGTTAAACCGCCAACCTGAACCGCCGCGGTTTTCCTTATCAAATTTGTGGTTTCGGTTTCTAATAACCGCCAACCCGCGCGGTTTGAATTGAAAAATGAAAAAACCGAACCGTACCGCGAACACCCTTAGTTAAAATATGTATAATTATTAGAGGTGGGCAATTTTCTCGTACCCACCGAAAATTATGAACTAGTCCCAAATTTTTGGGACCAGACGAGTACATGTTTCGAGACTGATTGGTACAAATTGAATGTACTCGATCGGATAATGTAGGGTACTAGAATTTCTAGGTCAAGTACGGGAAATTTTGAGACTAATAATATACTGCCATAATGCTTGCAAAATTTGGATAACACAATGGATACCCATTCGGGAATTGGATATTCATTCAGGAATTTGTCAACACAATGCTTGCAAAAGTTGGTAGTTTAGCATAAATGAATGGGCACACATTCGAGAATTGGGTACTCATTCTGGAATTGAGACCTAATTTCTGAATTGGTATTCAATTCCTGAACGGATAATTAACTCCCGATCGGGTTCTCGACTCCCGATTTGTCCCGAATAGTTTAGGACGAGTTGGGAGCTGGATAACGGTTCGGGAGCTGCTAAGAACAAAATATCAATACTCGAATTTCCCAACTCTCGATTGGGAATTCCGAAACTCTATCCGAATCCGAAAATACGCACCGTGAATAATTATTTTCATATTTCTATTGAATTTTGTGGCCATATAATTGAAGAAAAAACTTATATGGACTAGTATATGAGACTATCCGATTGATATATGATATGAATTAATTAATAAATTTCTATTTCCATTTGTTATTGGTTAATTCCAAATTTAGTATACATTACAAGAAAATAGTCAAATAGTGATGGAAAAATTCGTATGTATTCCGTCGCTAATGACTTATTAGCGATGAAATTTTTCCGTCGCTATTTTGTTGGTCGCCAAATAAATTAGTGACAAAAATTTCAAAGCTATATTTCGTCAGAATAATTTTCGTCTCTGATTAACGACGTAAATTCTGTAGCTAAATAGCAACAGAATATATTTCCGTAGTCATTTAGCGATGAAATTTATGCAACTATTTATTTTTAAATTTTTTAAAATGGGAAATTTTAAAATTTTAGAATGGTGTGAAATTTCATATTTTAGAGATGCATGCAAATTTTAAATTTTAGAAATGAGAAATTTTTAAAATTTTTGAATGGCGGAAAATTAAAAGTTTATTTTGAAATTTCAAAAAGGCTGAAAAATTTTAAATTGTAGAGATGTGGGAAAATTTTAAATTTTAGAAAGGGGAAAATTTTAAAATTTTTGAATGGCTTAAAATTTTAAAGATGTGATTTTTTTTTTAATTATTGTAGGTACATTTTCAATTCCACACGACACAGTAATGTCCACCGTCAGTTTCGACACAACACCATCTATTTGCGCTGCCTTAAATATAAATGATATTAGTGTTTGTTTCCCATGAAAGTTTAAAAGATGAGATAAGAAAAATGAGAAATTGATGATGTGAGTTGAGGTATGAAAATATATGGAATTGAATAAGAAATTTTTCTATGGTGTATGTGAATTGAGAGATATAAAGATTGTGATGTATATATAGAGAAAGAAAATATGAGAAGCGGGAATATTTGTAAATTTTCGAGACATTTGAAATTTTTGAAAGGCGTGTAATTTTTGAAATTTGACGAAATTTTACTACAGAAAAGAGATTATGTTTCTATTTAGCGACGAAAAATTTGTCGCTAATTTTTTTTTTTTAAAAAAATAACGTCAAAGATTAAAATTTTCAGGGAATTGGAAATTTTAAAAATTAACGATAAAATAGTGATTTTGTTTCTATTTAGTGACAGAAAATTCGTCGCTAATTTTTTAAAAAAGTGGCGTCGAAGATAAAAATTGTGGAGGATTGAAAATTTTAAAATTAGCGACGGAATAGTGATTCCATTTCTATTTAGTGATTGATTAGCGACAGAAATTCCATAACTATTTTTTAAAAAAAAAATGGCTCCAAAGATTAAAAATTTGAGGGATTAAAAAATTTAAAAATTAGCGACGGAATATTGATTTTATTTTTATTTAGCGATGAAAATTTCGTTTTTATTTAGCGACAGATTATTTTGTCACTATTTAGTGATGGATGTTGTATCCGTCATTTATTAACGACAGATTTTAACCGTCCCTAATTAGAGATGGACTTTATATGTCACTAATTAGCAACATATTTCCATCACTAATTAGTAACGAAAGTTGAGACGAACATATTTTCCGTCGTTAATTTCGTTGCAAATTCTGTGGCTACTCAGTCGTCGCTGAATTCAAGTCATGTTATTGGCTCCATTTTTAGGGATGAAATTTTTTTTTTGTCACTAATCTCATTATCCATTTTAATTATGTCTCTATTCAGTCGCTAAATTTTGAAACAAAATATTCTATCGCTATAACTGTAATTTCTTGTAGTGATGTATTTGGAAAATCATTAGTGGCGAACATACTACATCATCCATACATTCGTCCCACACAAGTTTTTCTTATAATTGAAACAATTAGAAATTATGGGATGATGGTGTCTTAGAATGGTAATTGTTTAATATGAGAGATGTAAGTGTTATTTAATACCAAGAATTAATTAGAATATGACATATTTAATTGTATTAAATATAAATATGATTTATTTATTAGTTTTTTAATATTAGCACTCGCGTCAATGAGTAATTCTTTGATATTATCATTGTATAGTTGACATGTTATATAACATATAGGAATTGTGTTAAAAAAATTATCATTTTTTTAGTTTGTTAATTATTTAGCATGTGTGACAATGTATTATTAGATTGTTGCATTAGTGAGATGATATCACTGTTATATAGTATATTTTTTCACATCAAGATATTATTAGATTATTATATAATTTACATTATATCACAATTTCATTATAGAATTTTTCTCGTATGGAGCCCCATCCCTACATTAGATGGTGGGAAAAAGTAATAAATAATTTTGTTAGTTATCAAATTATCTTCAATAGGTGAATATCACTTTAATACATAGTGTCGATGGTGGTTTCACTCACCAAGAAGTCAGAATATCGGGAGAGGGTATGAAAGGGATTTCCACTTCCCTGACTCGAGGGCCCAGGCCCATGGGACAGAGGTGTCGTGCCCAGTGAAGCGATCAAAATTGATTTGTACATGTACCCGACCCGATGAGTAAAGTTGTTAGGAGGAGTGAAGCAAGGCTTCATGACCGACCTGACCCGGTGGCTCAATAGGAAATGATGTCGTTTCAGTTGCTCTACCTGGTTGGGTGGGTCAGGGTAGTAATTTTATGATCATGTCCAGATGATGTAAGCCCTACATCGGAACTTGCATCTTCCAAATAGGTCTGACGTGACAAGAGCAGGTCACCGAATTATCTTATAGCGTACACTATCACATGAGAGTTGATAGGTTATAGGCTGGCTTTGTGAGGTAGCGTGTGGCAGTAGCCAAAAGTGGCATGGTTTAATGAGATGTCAGGTGACAGAGCTACTTTCGGCAGAGCAGTGGGGAGAGAGAGAGCCCTCACATTAATGGTAGATTCACGTGACTGACGTCATGAGATTGATGTAACAGTAGAATTTACCCTAGTATATAAAGAGATCGAGAATTCATATAAATGGTTGGTTAAATTTATTCACGCATAACTTGTACAAGAGAGAGCAAAATAGCTTAAGTGTAAGCGAGAGTTAGTGCAGGTCGGTCAAACCCGACCACGTAATAAAAACTTTCTTTTCCCTTGTACCCTTGGATGTAGGTTGGATCTACTCTGCCATGTAAAACCCTTTGTTTTGTCTTTGTATTTTCTCATATTTTGCTCAGTTTGCATTTGGTCCCCAAACCAAACAAATTCACAGTTGAGGAAGAACTATTGAGGAGTGGTTTTTCCGAATTAACCTGAACGAAAATCAACCGTCAACCCATAGAATAAAAATATTAGAGTACGAAATTTATAATATTTTTTTTAATAAAAACAGTAGATTAAAAATGGTCAAAATCTTAAAGTGGCAAAATTAAAGAGGCCATTTTTTTTTTTAAAAAAAAACCTGAAATATATATGGGTTGGGTAAAATGTAAAAAAAAATCAAGTTGCAAACAATCTATTTCTAGCTTGCGCATGCATCAATGTATGCATTGTAGTATGTATGTATGGAAACCTAAAGCTATTGTGCCAACGGGATAGTAGAGGATAATATGATATTGAGCTGACTTATGATGTTTAGGTATGATTTGTCATAGGGCACATTAAAAATACATGAATTAAGTTTATTATTTTGGATGACTTGTAGTACAAAATTGTTTGATTATGAGTTGTGTCTCATGTTAGAGAGTATGCCCTAAAACCAGTTATGGATGTAATGGTTTAAGGCATATTGTTTGTAATATAGTTTATTATTTATTAATAAAAGGCATTTGTTAACTACACATTATTACATCCATATTTTATGTGTATGTCCTGAGACATTATGTCAGATGAATATCGTTAATCCAAAAGACGTTTGCGATTATGAGAGTCAACGATATTTATATATGTCTCAAATTAAGTTCTTGGTAAAATGTGATTTTTATACAGGACAATAATATATCACTTGACCAATATTGTTGTGTGTCGCCTAGATTGACATATGATGTTAATAGAATGGATGATGAGTCTCATATCATAAGGACACGTACAATAGATGTTTCATTAGTAGAATGAAATATCGAACACGACCACAGAAGCGTAAGATCACATGGTAATATTATCTAAGGTCATTGATCTTCGTAATAATACATTAGTGTCATTATATCCTCTGACCTGAGATCATATGATGACTTGTGCGATAATACTCTTGGTTCACTAGTATATCCTCATTCGACTATTCACGTCCTTTGAATAAATGCTAGATGGCCTTGAGCGATTGACGTACGAAGTCACGTATGCTTCAAGATGGGATCCGATAACTTTGATAATTAAAGTTATAGATGTTTCAAGGAAACTTAAAGTTGTGGATATAAGTCTTTGGCCAAAGCAGTCGATATCTTAGAGATATCAGATCCACAAGATAAAGTTTAAAGATATGTCGAGTATAAGGATTTGACCTTACCATGATCCCAGACTCGATAAGAAACATAAATATCGGAAGGAATGAGATGACATGTTCGAAGTGTATTCTAACAGGTTCATATGTTTTCCCACTTCATTCATCGACTAGGGGCCATGGCTTGCTGCTAGGCGATTACCCATGGTCTGTGGAATATCATAGAGATGAAATATTAAAGAGTTAATATATATTCCTGCTACTCGATAATGAACCTAGGACGGTCGCACAATATAGTTCTCGTCTATGTTACAAATTCGAGGATGTTTATTAAAAGTTAATAAATGATCATTTTGGCATTTCCTAATTGGATTAGGATATTCAGATATTTCGGAAATATTAATTTGATTAATAAATTCGAAATATAAAATAAGATTTAATTGTTTAATTAAATATTTGATATTTATATTAAATAAATTAAATGTAATTTTAATTAATTGTTAATTAAAATTAAGTAAGTTGAATTAATTAATTAATTGTTAATTAATTATTATGCCAAAATAATATTTAATCTATTGGACTTTAATTTAGTGGGCTAGCACCCAAATTAATTAGAGTCTTATTTAAGATTAAATATGGAAGTCATTATTAATTAGGATTCCTAATTTGATTAAGTATCCTAATTTTATTTTGGAAAGAATCTTTAAGAGACCAAATTTGATTTGGAGAGATATTTGATTGACATTATTGTATTGAGATACAATCAAAAACTTCTTGTACAAGTTGAAATGCAAAACTTCTTGTGAAGTTGAGGCAAAACTTCTTGTAGAAGGACTTGTTATTCAATAAGTACTTCTTGTTGAAGTTGAATGAAAACTTCTTGTTGAAATGTGAACATTGGTTGTTGCTATATATATATATGAAAATAAGCAATAAACAAGGCAAGTTTTTTTTGTTGCTGTAGGTTGCATGCAAGCAGATAAATATATACACACACAGCAAGTGTTGTTGTTGATATATATTTACAAGAATTACAAAAGCAATTGTTTGTTGTTGTAATAGCTTGCTTAAGAATAATATATATACACACAAGCAATTGCTGTTCAACGTTGCTTATATATATATATATATATATATATATATATATATATATAAGCATTGCAATGTATATATATATATATATATATATATATATATATATATATATATATAAATATAAGCAAGCAATTTGATTGTTGTTTTAAGAAGAAGAAAAATTGTTTCTCACGTTGAATAAAGGAAAAGGCAATTCATTGTTGCATGAATATATATATAAGCAGCGCATGTAATAAAACAAGCAAGTTGTTTTTGGTGCTGTTTTATAAGCAATAGTTGTGTGTATATATATATGCGCAATTGAAGAATTTTTATCTCTCTATTGGAATAGTTCCAATTTATTCTTAAAGACTTCAAACATCATAGAAAAGAAAAGGGTTTCTTTTGTTCTCAATAGTGGGAGCGATTTG
Organism: Zanthoxylum bungeanum; assembly: GCA_019454045.1. Classification (NCBI taxonomy): domain Eukaryota; kingdom Viridiplantae; phylum Streptophyta; class Magnoliopsida; order Sapindales; family Rutaceae; genus Zanthoxylum; species Zanthoxylum bungeanum. The sequence goes on along the minus strand of SKCR01036575.1, from coordinate 35,264 downwards.
TTCGTAGAGGAGAGCTAGTGTGCCAACTAGAGGTGCAACGCTTGGTGCACTACAACAAGAGAAAAATCAAGGAGGATATTCAAAAGGCTCGAAAAGATAATAAGCACATAAAGGTATGTTTTATTATCAGTAAATTTTATTTATGTTGATAAATAAAATTTTTTATTACATGCATGTTAAATTAATATAGATTAATTTAAATAGTATATTATTTACATCAACAACGACATAACCACGATCCTTAGAGTGGTTTTGGAAGAAAATTTTAAATTCCAGTCACATGGATGCTTCCGCGCTAACCCCAAAACCTTACAGTGGTATCAGAGCTTTGAGGTTATGTCGTTTTGATGAAAACAAATTAAAGCATGTATATGGGATCCTAATGAGAGCTGTTCGGTTATGCTATTATTTTATGTTGATAAAATCGTTATTTTTGGCTGAAATTTTTTGTGGAGACACTAGACATATGGATTAACGACTCTGTAAAATTTCAACTCAATTGGAATTCGGAAAGGTCGTCTGCTACGCAAAACAATCTGTTGGACAGAACCTGAAAATTCAGGTTGGCAGACTCCGCATGACCAATTTGTAAAATTCTGAAAGTTTTAGGGATTTATTGTAAATACCCAAAACGATCAGAGGTGAAATTGTAATTTCTGAAATTACAAATATTTTACAAAATTTCCAGAATTAAAATTTGAGTATGATTAGAATTCTATTTTCATTAAAATTGTTTTTGGAAAGAATTCTAATAGAAATTGAGTTGTTGCTAGTTTTGAACTAAATAACTTCTTAGGAAGTTAAACCCATATAAAATTTTAATTGGATTAAAATAAATCACCACAAGAATCCTAATACAACTTTGATTATATCTCTTAATTTTTAATATGATTAAAATATTAATTGATAATCAAAGTATAATCTTTTAAAAGTTTCAAGATTAGTATATAGGATTATTCAAGCCAAGAAAGCCTAAGACCTTCTCGAACAAAGAGGTACTAAAGAGAACTCTGTCACCAAGGTGATAAGAGCCTAAGAAGGTAGGGACTTAAGTGGTCACACCGGACCCCCCTCATCTTCTGGGAGTTTTTCTCTAGTTACCGAATTGTGAAGGATTGTCTTAAACCAAATGAAACAGTCTTATTAAAGTGTTAATAAGAGACTAGGATCCCCTCGTCTAGAGCCAAACATAAAGGTTATGTTGTAAATGTGCTTGTGCAAGATGAAAGTATAAGATACAAAGACATCAAGATGCACGAAAAGAAAAGACCTAAATCATATAAGATATGAATAATTATTTAATCCCCAAGAATGTATATTAAGCATTAACCTTCCAACACAATCAAATAGTCCACTGAATGTATTTTGGTAATCCCAAAACCCATTAGGTGAGGGACCCTTATATGTTTAAGTACTATTTGACTTGTTCGTATATGTAGCCTAATGATTGCAAACCCAAAACCCATTAGGTGAGGGCCAATCACATGTGTTACGTGACGAAAGGTGTTGGGCCTAGCTTAACTAGTGAAGATGTCAAAACCCATTAGGTGAGACATTGTTCGCTAGAGGTGGAAATGTCGAACCTTGTATAGAGATACAAACAAAAGGAGTTTTGACTCATTGCAAATGAAGTGCCAAAACCCATTAGGTGAGGCATGACATTAACAATGAGAACTCGACGTCCCACTAGAAATATATCCAACAATATTTCCGTTTTCCGCATAGGGGAGTGTGGAATTCGAGTAAAATTAGTGGGAGCAACATTATTTAAAAGACCTTAAATTTTGTTTAATTACTTATTACAAATTAGTAACAAACTCGTGTTTTCAACAGAGTACGTGATACAAAATGAATCCAATAAAATCAATACTTGACAAAGATAAACTCACTGGCCCCAATTTTCAAAATGAGTGCTTCTATTGCAAGAAGAAAGGACATTGGAAGAGGAATTGTCCTCAATACCTTGCGAGCTTGAAAAAGCAAAAGGAAGGTACGTCCTCGTTCTTTGTTATTGAAATGGATCTTGGAATAAGTTCCATATCTCATTCATGGATTTTAGATTCTGCTGCGACATCACATATTTGTATGTCTCCGCAGATTCTAAAGAGTAAGATGTTACTTAAGGAAGAAGAAGTGGTCCTAAAAGTTGGGTATGAGAACTTGTCTCTGTAACCAACGTAGGGGCATGTCAACTTCCTATGTCATCAAGACATTTAATTTTATTAGATAAAGTCTTACATTTTCCTAGTGCAATAAGGAACATTGTTTTCATTTCAGTATTGACAAAATGTAATTATGAATTTCATTTTATCAATGAGAAATGCAATATTTATTATCTGAATAAATTTGTTGGTGTTGCACTACAAGAAAATGGATTGTATGTCTTGCAAATGAATGAGAACCATAACAAAGAATTAAATACAATAACAAAAAAAAGACCAAGAGATAATCCTAATTCAAGATTCATTTGGCACTTAAGATTAGGTCATATTGGAGAAAAAAGAATTGCACAATTGGAGAAGGAAGGTTTGCTTCCTTCATTAGGTTTAGAACCTTATCCAACTTGCGAATCATGTGTCAAAAAAAAATGACCAAATCATATTTTGTAGGACAAAACGAAAGAGCCAAAGAAACCTTGGAACTCATACATACTGATGTATGTGGCCCACTTAGCATAGTGGCCAAAGGTGGTTTTCAATACTTCGTTACTTTCACTGACGATTGTTCAAGATTTGGGTATTTGTACCTAATGAAACATAAGTCAGAAACTTTTGAAAAGTTCAAAGAGTATAAGAATGAAGTAGAAAACCAATTAGGAAAAAATATTAAAAATCTACGATCTGATCGTGGAGGAGAATACTTAAGTACTGAATTTCAAGATTATCTCAAGGAACATGGAATAGTGTCACAGGTAACACCTCCTTACACACCTCAGCATAACGGTGTCTCTGAAAGGAGAAATCGTACCCTATTGGATATGGTACGTTCCATGATGAGTTTTGTTGATATACCGACGTTCTTTTGGGGATATGCTCTCCAAACAGCCTTGCATATTCTAAATAGAGAGTCCGACCAAATCCGCTCCTAAAACCCCATATGAGATATGGTATGGGAAACGTCCTAATTTAGGATATTTGAAGATTTGGGGTAGTCCAGCTTATGTAAGGAAAGTCTTTACAGAAAAGCTAGACTCAAGATCTGAAAAAGCTCAATTCATAGGATATCCCAAAGATTCTATGGGATACTACTTCTATATTCCCTCTGATCACAAGATAGTGGTTAGTAGGAATGCTACCTTCCTTGAGGACCGTTTGGTTCAAGAGGGAAGTATTGGGAAAGAAGTTGACCTAGATGAGGAAGTCTCTCAAGAAGAGATTCTGGAAAAATGAATTGACTCAACTCAGAAGGAACCAGAACAAGTAGAACATGAAGAATCTCAAGAAACACAACCACTTCGTAGATCAATTAGGGAATCTCGCTTGCCATTGAGATATACCCTAGTCAATCAACAAGATTTTGAATCTTTTATGATTGGTGAAGCGGTTCATGTTGATGACCCAAGAAACTACGAAGAAGCAATGTCAGACATTGACTCTTCTAGATGGCTTGAAGCTATGAATTCTGAAATGGAATCCATGTATTCCAATCAAGTATGGACACTTGTTGATCCTCCTGAAGGAATTGGTCCTATTGGGTGTAAATGGGTCTTCAAGAGAAAGATTGGAAATGATGGAAAAGTAGAGACTTATAAAGCTAGACTAGTGGCAAAAGGATATACTCAGAAACAATGAGTTGATTATGAGGAGACCTTTTCGCCAGTAGCTATGCTAAAATCCATTAGAATTCTCTTAGCTATAGCAGCTTACTTTGACTATGAGATTTGGCAAATGGATGTAAAAACAGCTTTTCTAAATGGATTTCTTGAGGAAGAAATTTATATGAAACACCAGAAGGTTTTACATCTAAATGTGATAGTCATAAAGTATGTAAGTTGCAAAGATCTATATATGGTCTTAAGCAAGCATCTAGGAGTTGGAATCTACGATTTGATGATGCGATCAAAACGTTTGGTTTCATCAAAAATATGGATGAGCCCTGTGTTTACAAAAAGGTCAGTGGGAGCGCCATAACGTTCTTAATATTATATGTGGATGACATATTACTATTAGGAAATGATGTCGCTATCATGACTTCAGTCAAAGTATGGTTATCCAAAACATTCTCAATGAAAGACTTGGGAGAGGTAACCTACATTCTTGGCATAAGAATCTATAGAGATAGATCAAGAAGAATGATTGGTTTGTCCCAAAGTCTGTACATAGAAAAAATGCTCAAAAGATTCAATATGTTGGACTCTAAGAGAGGTTTGTTGCCTTGTAGGCATGGAATTCATCTATCTAGATCGATGAGTCCCAAGACACCTCAAGAAAGAGCACGCATGAGTCAAGTACCATATGCTTCTGCCATAGGTAGTCTCATGTATGCCATGTTATGTACAAGACCGGATATTGCATTTGCTGTTAGTATAACAAGCAGATTCCAGTCCGATCCAGGAGAAAATCATTGGATAGCAGTCAAGGCAATCCTCAAGTACTTAAGAAGAACTAAAGATATGATACTGACTTACGGATCACCAGAACTGAAAGTGGAAGGGTTTACGGACTCGGACTTTCAGACAGATACTGATGATTATAAGTCAACCTCTGGATTCGTGTTCTTATGTAATGGAGGAGCAGTCAATTGGAAAAGCGCCAAGCAATCCACTATTGCGGACTCCACTACTGAGGCAGAATACATAGCAGATCAGAAAGAAGTTTGGATAAAGAAGTTCGTTACAGAACTAGGTGTGGTTCCAACCATTGAAGGAGCGTTCCCTTTGAACTGCGACAACAATGGGGCTATAGCACAGGCCAAGGAACCAAGGTCGCACCAGAAATCCAAACACATTCAAAGAAAGTATCACATACTAAGAGAATATGTTGGAGATGGGCAGATAGCCATTCTGAAAACACCTTCAGCTGATAATGTGGCTGATCCACTCACAAAGCCAATGAGCCAAGAACAATTGGAGCGTCATCTTGAGAAGATGGGCATTGGGTATCATAACAACTGGCTTTAGTGCAAGTGGGAGTTTGTTAGAGAGTATGCCCTAAAACCAGTTATGGATGTAATGGTTTAAGGCATATTGTTTGTAATATAGTTTATTATTTATTAATAAAAGGCATTTGTTAACTACACATTATTACATCCATATTTTATGTGTATGTCCTGAGACATTATGTCAGATGAATATCGTTAATCCAAAAGACGTTTGCGATTATGAGAGTCAACGATATTTATATATGTCTCAAATTAAGTTCTTGGTAAAATGTGATTTTTATACAGGACAATAATATATCACTTGACCAATATTGTTGTGTGTGCCTAGATTGACATATGATGTTAATAGAATGGATGATGAGTCTCATATCATAAGGACACGTACAATAGATGTTTCATTAGTAGAATGAAATATCGAACACGACCACAGAAGCGTAAGATCACATGGTAATATTATCTAAGGTCATTGATCTTCGTAATAATACATTAGTGTCATTATATCCTCTGACCTGAGATCATATGATGACTTGTGCGATAATACTCTTGGTTCACTAGTATATCCTCATTCGACTATTCACGTCCTTTGAATAAATGCTAGATGGCCTTGAGCGATTGACGTACGAAGTCACGTATGCTTCAAGATGGGATCCGATAACTTTGATAATTAAAGTTATAGATGTTTCAAGGAAACTTAAAGTTGTGGATATAAGTCTTTGGCCAAAGCAGTCGATATCTTAGAGATATCAGATCCACAAGATAAAGTTTAAAGATATGTCGAGTATAAGGATTTGACCTTACCATGATCCCAGACTCGATAAGAAACATAAATATCGGAAGGAATGAGATGACATGTTCGAAGTGTATTCTAACAGGTTCATATGTTTTCCCACTTCATTCATCGACTAGGGGCCATGGCTTGCTGCTAGGCGATTACCCATGGTCTGTGGAATATCATAGAGATGAAATATTAAAGAGTTAATATTATTCCACTGCTACTCGATAATGAACCTAGGACGGTCGCACAATATAGTTCTCGTCTATGTTACAAATTCGAGGATGTTTATTAAAAGTTAATAAATGATCATTTTGGCATTTCCTAATTGGATTATGATATTCAGGATATTTCGGAAATATTAATTTGATTAATAAATTTCGAAATATAAAATAAGATTTAATTGTTTAATTAAATATTTGATATTTATATTAAATAAATTAAATGTAATTTTAATTAATTTTTAATTAAAATTAAGTAAGTTGAATTAATTAATTAATTGTTAATTAATTATTATGCCAAAATAATATTTAATCTATTGGACTTTAATTTAGTGGGCTAGCACCCAAATTAATTAGAGTCTTATTTAAGATTAAATATGGAAGTCATTATTTAATTAGGATTCCTAATTTGATTAAGTATCCTAATTTTATTTTGGAAAGAATCTTTAAGAGACCAAATTTGATTTGGAGAGATATTTAATTGACATTATTGTATTGAGATACAATCAAAAACTTCTTGTACAAGTTGAAATGCAAAACTTCTTGTTGAAGTTGAGGCAAAACTTCATTTTGAAGTTGAGGCAAAACTTCTTGTAGAAGGACTTGTTATTCAAGAAGTACTTCTTGTTGAAGTTGAATGAAAACTTCTTGTTGAAGTTGAAGGTGACAATTGGTTGTTGCCTATATATATATGAACATAAGCAATAAACAAAGGCAAGTTTTTTTTGTTGCTGTAGGTTGCATGCAAGCAGATAAATATATACACAGCAAGTGTTGTTGTTGATATATATTTACAAGAATTACAAAAGCAATTGTTTGTTGTTGTAATAGTTGCTTAAGAATAATATATATACACACAAGCAATTGCTGTTCAACGTTGCTTATATATATATATATATATATATATATATGATATAATTAATATATAAGCCATTTTGCGTAAATGTATATATATATATATATATATATATATATATATATATATATAAGCAAGCAATTTGATTGTTGTTTTAAGAAGAAGAAAAATTGTTTCTCACGTTGAATAAAGGAAAAGGCAATTCATTGTTGTATGAATATATATATAAGCAGCGCATGTAATAAAACAAACAAGTTGTTTTTGGTGCTGTTTTATAAGCAATAGTTGCGTGTATATATATGCGCAATTGAAGAATTTTTATCTCTCTATTGGAATAGTTTCAATTTATTCATAAAGACTTCAAACATCCTAGAAAAGAAAAGGGTTTCTTTTGTTCTCAATAGTGGGAGCGATTTGTTCGTAGAGGAGAGCTAGTGTGCCAACTAGAGGTGCAACGCTTGGTGCACTACAAAGGTAACAATGTATTACAATTATTACAACGGTAATTGAGAAAATCCAAATATGACAAATATTACAATAATTTTCGGATCAGACCCTAACGGTTAGCCCTGACAGTAGAGGCTAAGAGCATAGGCAGAGGCAGATTAGATGCAGATGCAGAGCAGAGGCTTGAAGAAGAGGCTGATGCTGAAGCCGAGGCAGAGGCTGATGTTTATGCTGATGGCAGAGAGGCAGAGACTGAGCAGAGGCTGAGGCAGAGGCAGAGGCTGTGGCAGAGGCAGATGCTGAGGAGGCAGAGGCTGATGGCAGAGGCAGATGCTGAGGAAGAGAGACTGATGGCAGAGGCTGATGGCAAAGAGGCAGAGGCAGAGGCAGAGACAGATGTTGAGGCAGAGGCTGATGCAGGAGAAGAGCAGAAACGAACCACTGCTTCTTCACTTTCCCGAGGCTTGTTGAAAACAACAATATCCTTAAAACAAATTGTCCCCTACCGTAGGTGCAGTAGAACATGAACGATTGTTTCCCAGGATACAACGGAAAACGTACGAGTAAGAGCACACCAAACTCGTATCAACGAACCACAAAGTGTTTGAACTCTCATTTTTAACAAAACAAAGAAACCGAGCTGGTGTGTGTGCTTTGTCTTTCTCTATATTCTATTTCCTATATTATGAAAACAAGAACTGATGTTGTTTATATAGGAAAAGAAAACACATCTCAATTAATAGAAATTAACTTGCCAATTAAATTTCATAATGGGAGATGTTACACATTGTTGTAACCACTAAGCTAATTAAATTAGCACTAATGGAAATTAAACTATGTAACCACCAAGCTAATTAAATTAGTTATTATGGAATTACAAAAGGCTTGGAAAAATTGTAGAGAAAATTAAAAATTTAGTTGGGCCGGGCCTGCACATTTTGGTCCGGCATTCGTGTACGCAGGTGCACACGAGCCAAGCTTGGTTCGGATTTGCACCCCCCCCGCGCACGTAGAGAGAGCCTCTATCCTTACAACTCTTACCCATCTACATATGAGCAATCATATATAAGCTTAATATTCTCTCTATAGCTTTCCCATGTGGGACAAGCTCACTTATCTTTATTTTCCAACACCAATGGGTGAACTTTGAACAACAATTTCTCATTCACCCAAGCACCATTTTAAGCATATGAATATACCATTTCGAAGTACTCACGAAGGAGTATCCGAATCATTCAATAACAACCACTAACACGAAGTGGACCATGCTTGAAATTGTGCCTCAAAATGCTTATGAATAAGCATTTTCCAACAACAACAAGAGAAAAATCAAGTAGGATATTCAAAAGGCTCGAAAAGATAATAAGCACATAAATGTATGTTTTATTATCAGTAAATTTTATTTATGTTGATAAATAAAATTATTTATTACATGCATGTTAAATTAATATAGATTAATTTAAATAGTATATTATTTACATCAACAACGACATAACCATGATCCTTAGAGTGGTTTTGGAAGAAAATTTTAAATTCTACTCACATAGATGCTTCCGCGCTAACCCCAAAACCTTACCTCTCCAACAAGTAAAAAAAATTGATCTTATATTTATATATACACACACTTATTGGAACTAGTAATTAACACATTATTTTAAATCGATGGTCAAAACTCAGAGAGATTCATGTACATAAATGCCAACTGGGTTTTAAATATATTTATTTATTTTAAATAATTTCTATATTGATTGATAGAGTTGGCCAATAGTTTGGTCCGGTCCTCGAACCGTTCAGTTCACGGTTCCAACTTTTTGTTATCGTAGATTCGGACCGAACTGGAAAAAATCGATTTGGTCCTTTCTTTTGGAAAAAGAGAAAAAGTGTGATTTAGTTCCGATTCTGAATCGTACCGAACCTTAAAGTTACGATTTCACATTATGTGGAACCGTAATCTTACGATTCTATCTGGTTCGATTATGATTCGATTTCGATTCGAAACTAGAATCTTGGACGGGTCTATTGATTGATCCGGGAGTAGAAAAAGACCCATCACCATCAGGCATCAAATGAATGGTGATGAAAGCTTAAATGGATCAAACATTCATTATTCGAGTCAAAACATATGTTGGAAAAATGCTTATGAGTAAGCATTTTGAGGCTCAATTTTAAGCATGATCCACTTCGTGTTAGTGGTTCTTATTGAATGATTCGGATACTCCTCCGTGAATACTTCAAAATGGTATATTCATATGCTTAAAATGGTGCTTGGGTGAATGAGAAATTGTTGCTCAAAGTTCACCCTTTGGTGTTGGAAAATTTTGAATTTCCATAACAGCTAATTTAATTAGCTTGGTGGTTACAAAAGTTTAATTTCCATAATAGCTAATTTAATTAGCTTGGTGGTTACAACAATGTGTAACATCTCTCATTTATGAGATTTAATTGGCTAGTTAATTTCCTTTAATTGAGACGTTTTTATTTTGGTTTTATAAAGAGACTCAATGCTTAGTTTTTGAAAAGAAAAAAAAAGAGGAACAAAATTAACAAACAAGAAATTTTCAGAGCATTTTATTTTCTTTGTTTTTGGAAGGGTTCAAGCACTTTTGTGGTTCGTTGGGAACGGGATTTGGTGGTGCCCATACTCGTTCGGGTTTTCCGTTGTATCCTGGGAAACAAACGTCCCAAGTTCTACTGCACCTACGGTAGGGGGCGAATTTGTTTTAAGGATATTGTTGTAATCAACAAGCCTCGGGAAAGTGAAGAAGGATCATCAATTTCAGGGTCTAACTTACAGCCTCTACCTCTACTGATCAGCCTCTACCTCAGCACAACAGCCTCTACCTCTGCCTTCAGCCTCTGCTATCAGCCTCTGCCATCAGCCTCTGCCATCAGCCTCTGCTGTCAGCCTCAGCCTCTGCCATCAGCCTCTGCTGTCAGCCTCTGCCATCAGCCTCTGCTGTCAGCCTCAGCCTCTGCCTCTGCTGTCAGCCTCTGCTGTCAGCCTCTGCCATCAGCCTCTGCTGTCAGCCTCTGCCATCAGCCTCTGCTGTCAGCCTCTGTCCTTCAGCCTCTGCCTCCGCTCTCAGGGTCTGCCTCTGCCCTCAGCCTCCACTCTCAGCCTCTACCGTCAGGGTCTACTCTCAGGGTCCGCCGTTAGGGTCTGTTTGAGGATAATAATTATAATTGTAATTTTGTCATATTCGGATTTCCCAATTACCGTGTAATAATTGTAATAATTTTTGTATACAGTCTTAACACAAATTCGACTATGTGGATATGGAAATCAGTCCAAACACAGTAGATCCGAATATGGCAGCCTCTTCGGCTGGCCAGAATGTTGTGGCAGCCCCCGTGGCTGACCAAAGTGCAGTGGCAGCCCCTTCGGTTGGCCAACTTGCATCAGCCTCTGGGCTTAATATGGCAGCCATTGTGGCTGGCCAAGGTATTTCTGCCTCAATGGCTAGACAACCTGTTGGACATGTGAGCCATGTCAATCCTGCTGCGGAAAAACCTGAAAAATTCAGTGGTCAGAATTTCAAAAGGTGGCAACAGAAAATGTTCTTCTACCTGACCACGTTGAACCTTGCGAGGTTTCTAAAGGAAGATGCTCCTGTACCCAAAGAGGGTGAGATTGATATCCAAGTCATCAGTGCCATTGAAGCTTGGAAACATTCTGAATTCCTATGTCGGAATTATGTGCTGAATGGGCTAAGTGATTCCTTGTACAGTGTGTACGCTGGAATGAAAACAGCTAAAGGGCTTTGGGAATCTTTAGATCGAAAATATAAAACTGAGGATGCCGGTACTAAGAAATTTGTCGTAGGCCGTTTCCTAGAGTTTAAAATGATTGATTCCAAAACTGTGATAAGCCAAGTACAAGAACTGCAGATTATTCTAGCAGAAATTCATGCTGAGGGGATGAGTTTAAGTGAAACCTTCCAAGTAGCCTCGATAATTGAGAAACTACCACCTGGTTGGAAAGATTTCAAGAATTATTTAAAGCATAAGCGAAAAGAAATGAGCATTGAAGACTTGGTTCTTAAGCTAAGAATTGAGGAAGATAACCGAGTTTCTGAAAAGGGAGGAATGACTCATGAGGCCAAAGCAAATGTTGTCGAACATGGCCATAAGAACAAGAACCTCAAGAACAAATGGTCAAAGATGGGTCCTAAAGGAGGAGTTTCCAAGAAATCAAAATTTCAAGGAAAATGCTTCAACTGTGACAAAATGGGTCACAAGTCTTCTGAATGCAGACTGCCGAAGAAGAAAAAGAAACAAGAAGCTAATGTGCTAGAAAACATGACTCAAGATGTTTCAGACATTAACCTTTCTGCTGTGGTTTCTGAGGTGAATCTGGTGGGTTCTAACCCAAGAGAGTGGTGGATTGATACTGGTGCCACTCGACATGTATGCTCAGACAAGAGCATGTTTTCTTCATTTGAGCCTGCTGAAAATGGGGAAAAGATATACATGGGAAATTCAGCAACATCTGAGATAGAAGGTCAATGAAAGATGATTCTGAAAATGACCTCTGGGAAAGAGTTGACTCTGAACAATGTTCTGTATGTACCTGAAATACGGAAAAATCTTGTGTCTGGATCGCTTCTGAACAAGCATGGATTCCGGATGGTGTTCGAGTCTGATAAAGTAGTTTTGACTAAAAATGGGATGTATGTGGGAAAATGGTATGTAACTGATGGGCTTTTTAAGCTCAATGTAATGGTTGTTAAACCCAAAAATATCAATAAAGCTAGTTCTCCTGCTTATATTGTTGAGTATTCTAATCTTTGGCATGGTAGATTAGGACATGTTAATTTTAATTCATTGCGAAAGTTAATTAACATGAATCATATTCCCAATTTTAAAATTGATAACAAACATAAGTGTGATACTTGTGTTGAGGCAAAACTAACAAGATCATCTTTTCATAGTATTGAAAGAAACTCTGAACCACTTGATCTAATTCATACCGATGTATGTGATTTTAATTCAATACAATCGAGAGGCGGTAATAAATATTTTATTACCTTTATTGATGATTGCACAAGATTTTGCTATGTGTATTTAATGAAAAGCAAGGACGAAGCTATAGAGAAATTTGTTCTCTATAAGAATGAAGTTGAGAACCAACTGAATAAAAGAATTAAGGAGTTAAGAAGTGATCGTGGTTGTGAGTATGTTTTCCCTTTTGAATCACTTTGTGAACAAAATGGAATCATACATCAAACCACAGCTCCTTATTCGCCTCAATCCAATGGGATTGCGGAACGTAAGAATCGTACCTTGAAAGAGATGATGAACGCTATGTTAATCAGCTCTGGCTTACCTCAAACTATGTGGGGAGAAGCTGTCTTATCAGCTAATTACCTTTTAAATAAGGTACCACGGAAAGAAGCAGGGAAAACTCCTTATGAAATGTGGAAAGGAAGAGTACCTTCCTATAAATTCCTTCGAGTGTGGGGGTGTCTTGCCAAGGTAGTCATTCCTCCACCTAAAAAGGTGAAAATATGACCAAAAACTGTTGATTGCATTTTCATAGGATATGCTCATAACAGTAATGCTTATCGATTTGTTGTGCATGAGTCTAATGTACCAGATATTCACAAGAATACGATAATGGAATCGAGGAATGCATCCTTTTTCGAATACGTTTTTCCTTGTAAAACTAATTCGAATTCAGATGTGCACAAACGGGCACATGAGACTATCATTGAAGATAGTCAGGACCGAGAACAAATTAATGTTCCAGAGGATCAACAAGTTGTTGAACCTGAACTAAGACGTAGCAAAAGAGCTAGAACGGAAAAATCATTTGGTCCAGATTTTCTGACATTTTTGCTAGAGAATGATCCTCAAAGCTATAACGAAGCTGTAAAGTCAGCTGATGGTGCCTTGTGGAAAGATGCCATCAATAGTGAAATTGAATCCATCTTACAAAATCACACCTGGGAGTTAGTGAATCTTCCTCCAGGATGTAAACCTTTAGGGTCCAAGTGGATTTTCAAAAGGAAAATAAAGGCAGATGGATCAATTGACAAGTACAAAGCAAGACTTGTAATTAAAGTTATAGACAATGTGAAGGTCTTGATTACTTTGATACTTATTCTCCTGTAACGAGAATAAATTCCATAAGGATGATACTAGCGATTGCAGCGTTGCGCAATCTTGAGGTACATCAGATGGATGTGAAAACAGTCTTTCTGAATGGAGATTTAGATGAAGAAATCTACATGGAACAACCTGAAGGTTTTATAGCTCCAGGACAAGAAAAGAAAGTCTGTAAGTTAGTTAAATCCTTGTATGGATTGAAACAAGCCCCGAAACAGTGGCATAAAAAGTTTGATGACACCATGTTGGCAAATGGTTTTAAAATCAATGAATGTGATAAATGCATTTATGTCAGAGAGACAGAAGTTGGCTATGTCATTTTATGTCTCTACGTTGATGACATACTGATTGTCGGGAGTAATGCCAAAATGGTGAAATCTACCAAGAATATGCTGAAATCCAAGTCTGACATGAAAGACATGGGTCTTGCAGATGTCATTCTGGGAATAAAGATCTCGAGAAGTCCAGATGGACTTATTCTTGATCAGTCGCACTATGTGGACAAAATTCTTGGTAAATTCAACGATGATGATTCAGCTGTGGCTATAACTCCTTTAGATGTGAGTTTACACATATCGAAGAATAGGGGAGATGGTATATCTCAAGTAGAATAGTCTAGAGTGATCGGAAGTTTGATGTATCTATCGAGTTGTACAAGGCCTGATATAGCCTGTACAGTAAACAAGCTCAGCAGATATACGAGTAATCCATGGGTTGATCACTGGAAAGCAATAGTGAGAGTACTTAGGTACTTACGTTTTACTCGTGATTATGGGTTGCACTATCATAGATATCCAGCTGTAGTCGAAGGATACAGTGATGCTAATTGGATATCTGACATGAAAGACTCAAAGTCTACTAGTGGTTATGTGTTTACACTAGCAGGTGCAGCTATATCATGGAAATCCTCCAAACAGACTGTGATAGCCAGATCTACAATGGAATCAGAATTCATTGCATTAGACAAGTGTGCTGAAGAAGCAGAATGGCTTCGAAATTTTCTAGAGGATATTCCAAGTTGGCCTAAGCCAGTGCCAGCAATTTGCATTCATTGTGATAGTCAATCTGCAATTGGAAGGGCACATAACAATATGTATAATGGTAAGTCTAGACATATTCGTCGTAGACACAATACCGTTAGACAATTACTCTCTACTGGAGTTATTTCGATTGACTATGTAAAGTCAAAGGATAACATTGCGGATCCGCTAACCAAAGGGTTAAATAGAGAGTTAGTTGTGAAATCATCGAGGGGAATGGGACTGAAGCCCATTAGATAAATGTTTATTACGAAGGAAAACCCCAACCTTGTTGACTGGAGATCCCAAGAACTAGGTTCAATGGGACAACCTACTCGTAAAAGACATAATTGGATCACTGTGAGGGTTACCCTCTAGTCCATTCCCATGATGAAATGAAACAGTGATGCTCGTATGGATAGAGGTTAAGCAAAAGCTTTTAATGATTCTTATGCGTCGGGAATCCGAGCAGAGTATTACGAGATACTCTTAAATAAGAAATCACATATGTGAGAGAGAAGTGGGGCCGCTTCAAAGGGAATTGTACGGGGCACAATTCTTAGAAACTCTTGCAGAACCAGGTAGATGTTCATGGCCAAAATGAACATAATATGAGAACTCAGATGTGTAGGTAAAATATCTGTGTGATATATATTCTCCATTTACATGAATGGCAGTACAGTTCAATGACATCGTGTCAACTGTCAGCCAGTAATGAGATATATTTTCACAAGGGTAGGTTCAAAGGCTGTGGCCTACCTATCCTATGCAGGTGTTGAACCGTTGAACTCTTCTAGGTCAAAATAAAATGTTTTTATAAAAAATAATTTTATTCGACGTTTTCGCCAATTTCATTCATGTGGGGGATTGTTGGAAAATGCTTATGAGTAAGCATTTTGAGGCTCAATTTTAAGCATGATCCACTTCGTGTTAGTGGTTCTTATTGAATGATTCGGATACTCCTCCGTGAATACTTCGAAATGGTATATTCATATGCTTAAAATGGTGCTTGGGTGAATGAGAAATTGTTGCTCAAAGTTCACCCTTTGGTGTTGGAAAATTTTGAATTTCCATAACAGCTAATTTAATTAGCTGGTGGTTACAAAGTTTAATTTCCATAATAGCTAATTTAATTAGCTTGGTGGTTACAACAATGTGTAACATCTCTCATTTATGAGATTTAATTGGCTAGTTAATTTCCTTTAATTGAGACGTTTTTATTTTGGTTTTATAAAGAGACTCAATGCTTAGTTTTTGAAAAGAAAAAAAAAAAAAGGAACAAAATTAACAAACAAGAAATTTTCAGAGCATTTTATTTTCTTTGTTTTTGGAAGGGTTCAAGCACTTTTGTGGTTCGTTGGGAACGGGATTTGGTGGTGCCCATACTCGTTCGGGTTTTCCGTTGTATCCTGGGAAACAAACGTCCCAAGTTCTACTGCACCTACGGTAGGGGGCGAATTTGTTTTAAGGATATTGTTGTAATCAACAAGCCTCGGGAAAGTGAAGAAGGATCATCAATTTCAGGGTCTAACTTACAGCCTCTACCTCTACTGATCAGCCTCTACCTCAGCACAACAGCCTCTACCTCTGCCTTCAGCCTCTGCTATCAGCCTCTGCCATCAGCCTCTGCTGTCAGCCTCTGCCATCAGCCTCTGCTGTCATCCTCAGCCTCTGCCATCAGCCTCTGCCATCAGCCTCTGCTGTCAGCCTCTGCCTCTGCCATCAGCCTCTGCTGTCAGCCTCTGCTGTCAGCCTCTGCCATCAGCCTCTGCCCTTCAGCCTCTGCCTCCGCTCTCAGGGTCTGCCTCTGCCCTTCAGCCTCTGCCTCCGCTCTCAGGGTCTGCCTCTGCCCTCAGCCTCCGCTCTCAGCCTCTACCGTCAGGGTCTACTCTCAGGGTCCGCCGTTAGGGTCTGTTTGAGGATAATAATTATAATTGTAATTTTGTCATATTCGGATTTCCCAATTACAGTGTAATAATTGTAATAATTGTTGTATACAACATATTGTCAATTCCTTTACTTCAAATTATAATTAAATATATATTTTTTTCTCGTATATACTTAGGAAGATTATAGATTCTTTTGTAATTTTATGACCACGAGATTCCTTGTATTTAAAAATAATTTTCATCAACAATAACTACAGTACGTTTCATTTGCATTGTATTATTTAAGCCATTGAAACTCCTATGTAATGTACTCTGACCAAACCCTAATTTAATTTGTTTTTTGGTTATCATATGATCATAAATTATTGAGATGACTCAGCTTGTTAGGCAGATTAATTTTACTTTTGTGGGTTTTGGTTTTTGCATTACCGGGGGAAATGACTCATTGCTAGGTCTTTTTTTTTCCCATTCACCAACCGGCAAGAAAAGTGCAGCTAACATTGTGTGGCAAATATTTTCCAAAAAATAAAAAAATAAACAATGTTTGGCAAATCAAAAGCATTTGAGAATTTGTACTGGTTTGTTTTTCTTATTGTCCTTGAATATTGGGAAAAATGTCTCTGAATATTTAAAAATTAATTAAAACCATTTTATTATTATAACAAAACTCCCTAATAGTAGGGACGGTAATCGGGATGTCCTGTCCCTACCGAATCTCATCTCGTCCCGTCCCGATAACTATTCGAAATGAAGAAATCATCCCGAATATTGGAGAGAAAAGAATTTCACAATTGGAGTAGGAAAACCTACTTCCTTCATTAGGTTTGGAACTTTATCCAACTTGCGAATCATGCCTCAAATGAAAAATGATCAAATCACCGTTTGTTGGACAAAATGAAAAAGCCGAAGAAACCTTGGAACTCATAAATATTGATGTATGCGGCCCACTTAGTATTGTGACCAAAGGTGGTTTTCAATAATTTTTTACTTTCACTAACGATTGTTCAAGATTTGAGTATTTATACCTAATGAAATATAAGTTGGAAACTTTTGAAAAGTTCAAAGAGTATAAGAATGAAGTAGAAAACCAATTGGAAAAAAGTATTAAAAACCTATGATCTGATCGTGGAAGAGAATACTTAAGTAACGAATTTTAAGATTATCTCAAGGAACATGAAATAGTATCACATGTAACACATCCTTACACACCTCAGCATAACAATGTCTCTGAAAGGAGAAATCGTGCCCTACTGGATATGATACGTTTCATGATGAGTTTTTTTGATATACGACGTCCTTTATGTGATATTCTCTCCACACAGTTTTGCATGTTCTAAATAGAGTTCCGACCAAATCCACTCTCAAAACCTTGTATGAGATATGGTATGAGAAACGTCCTAACTTAGGATATCTCAAGATTTGGGGTAGTCCAATTTATGTAAGGAAAATATTTACCGAGAACCTAGACTCAAGATCTGAAAAAAATCAATTTATAAGATATCCCAAGGATTCGATGAGATACTACTTTTATATTCTCTCTGATCACAAGATCGTGGTTAGTAGGAATGTTATTTTCCTTGAGGACCATTTGGTTCAAGAAGGGAGTATTGGGAAAGAAGTAGACCTAGATTGGGAAGTCTATTAAGAAGAGAATTTAGAAAAATGAATTGACTCACCTCAGAATGAACCAGAACAAGTAGAACAAGAAGCACCTCAAGAAATACAACCACTTTGTAAGTCACTTAGGGAATCTCGCATGCCACTGAGATACACCATAGTCAATCAACAAGATTTTGAATCTTTTATGATTGGTGAAGCGGTTCATATTGATAACCTAAGAAACTACGAAGAAGCAATGTCAGACATTGACTATTCTAGATGGCTTGCAATTATGAATTCTGAAATGGAATTCATGTATTCAAATCAAGTGTGGGCACTTGTTGATCCTCCTGAAGGAATTAGTTCTATTGGGTGTAAGTGGGTCTTTAAGAGAAAAATGGAAATGATGAAAATGTATATACTTATAAAGGTAGACTAGTTGCAAAAAAATATAGTCAGAAACAAAGAGTTGATTATGAAGAGATATTTTGTCTGGTAGCTATAATAAAATCCATTAGAATTCTCTTAGCTATCACAACATACTATGACTATGAGATTTGACAAATGCATGTAAAAATGATGTTTCTAAATGGATTTCTTGAGGAATAAATTTATATGAAACAACCAGAAGATTTTACATCTAAAAGTATTAGTCATAAAGCATGTAAGTTGTAAAGATCTATATATGGTCTAAAACAAGCATCTAGGAGTTGGAATATATAATTTGATGATGTAATCAAAATATTTGGTTTCATAAAAAATGTAGATGAGTCATGTGTTTACAAAAAGATCAGAGGGAGAGCAATAATATTCTTAGTATTATATATGGATGACATATTACTATTGGGAAATGATGTCGCTATGATGACTTCAGTCAAAATTTTATTATATGAGATATACTCAATGAAAGACTTTGGAGAAGCAACATATATTCTTGGCATAAGAATCTATAGAGATAGATATATAATAATGATTAGTTTTTTCTCAAAGTCTGTACATAGAAAATATACTCAAGAGATTCAATATGTTGAACAATAAGAGAGGTTTGTTGCCTTATAGGCATGAAATTCATCTATTTTGATCGATGAGTGCCAAGACACCTCAAGAAAGAGCACGCATGAGTCAAGTACCATATATATCTTTCACAATACATTTTTCATGTGTATAAGATCAGACATCAATTTTGTTGTTATTATAACAAGTAGATTCCAGTCCGATTCATGAAAAAGTCATTGGATAGCAGTCAAGACAATCCTCAAGTCTTTAAGAAGAACTAAGGATATGATATTCTTACGGATCACCAGAACTAAAAATGGAAGGATTTATAGACTCGAACTTTCAAATAGACACTGATGATTATAAGTCAACCTCTGGATTTATTTTCTTATGTAATGGGAGAACATTTGGTTGGAAAAGCGCCAAACAGTCCACCATTGCAGACTCAACTACTGAGGCATAGTACATAAGAGATTCGGAAGCTGCGAAGGAAGCAGTTTGGATAAAGAAGTTCGTTACTGAGATAAGTTTAGTTTAAACCATTGAAGGAGCGTTCCCTTCGAATTGCGACAACAATGGGGCCATAGCACATGCCAAAGAACCTAGGTCGCATCAGAAATATAAACACATTCAAAGAAAGTATCATATAGTAATAGAATATGTTGGAAATTGACATATAGTCGTTCAGAAGACACATTCAACTGACAATGTAGCTGACCCACTACAAAGCCTATGAGCCAAGATCAAATGGTGTGTCATCTTGAGAAGATGGGCATAAGGTATCATAATAACTGACTTTAGTGCAAGTGGGAGTTTGTTAGAGTGTATCTCTTAAAATCAGTTATGAATGTTATGGTTTAAGATATCATATTTGTATTATAATTTATTATTTATTAATAAAACATATTTATTCTCTACACGTTGTTACATCCATTTTTCATTTGTATGTCTCGAGACGTTATGTCAAATAAATATCGTTAAACCAAAAGAGTTTGTGATTATGAGAGTTAACGATATTTATACGAATAAATCTCAAAGTAAGTTATTGGTAACATGTGATTATTACATGAGACAATAATATATTATTCTATCAATATTGTTGTGTGTCGTCTAGATACCATTTGATATTAATAGAATTGATGATGAGTCTCATTTCATAGGACACTGTAGGCACTGCATTTTTACACATAAGTCCCTATGATGAGTCTCATTTTGGAGACACTACTTTTTAAGTCACGGAGGTCACAGGAAACGGACATCGGAAGGGGAAATTCAGAATAAACAAGGTTCACTATTTTCGTTCGTGCTACATTCGTGTTTACGTTCGAACGTCAAACGGATTGCGGGCGTTCGTGCCGCGTTCGAGGAAGCGTTCGAACGGTGTCGGTAATTCTGGTTTTGCTGCTAGCCTCACATCCAGCCCAATTAGCCCCCCCCAAAGCCCATAAAACACATCCCAATTTAAATAAATAAATATTAATTAAAACATTAACTAAATAAGATAATAATTAAATTAATTAAATAATTAAATAAAACATATACCCAACATAAAATAAACAACTACCAACTTAAACTAAAATCATGCCTAAATTAAACAAATCACATACTAAATCAAAATATAATCATGCCTAATTAAAATCAATCAACCAATTATATTCCCAATCTAATAAGATTATTCCCAAACTTAAAATATTGTATTCCTAAACCAAGCCAATCAAATATTCAACCTTCCATACCTAGCCAAGATTTGTCCCCCCTCAATCTTTGACTTCCCTTAACCAAACCAAATCAAATCTCTTGCTTCCCTTATCCAACACCAAATCAAATCCCTCTTTAAATTAGCCTAACCCTTTGCCTATAAAAAGAACCCTTCACCAACCTTCTCAACCCTAGCTAGTCCCTAACTCATACACAACACACAAGAAAATTACAGGAAGAAGACACCCAAAAAACAGTAAGCAAAAGATAAAGAGGAAACGGCAGCGAAACCACAAGGAAACAATAGCAAAAGACGGAGAACGACGACTCAAAACAGTAAAGACAACGAACGAGAACAGTGAACCAGTGAACCGGGAGAGTTGCGGAGCATCCACCCTTCCGACGATCGTGTACCGTACATCCGAGAGGTGATTTAAAAGGTTAGACCTGAAGGTACCTTTTCATTAGTTTACATTCGTTTTTATTATTATTATTGAATTCTATTCGCATGAGAGTCGTTTATGGATGCATGTTGTGGCTTGAATGAAATGGAAGAGTGTCGTCTCTTGTGGTATATAGGATGGAAACCCAGACATAAATTCCGTAGCTGAATCCGAATGGACGGTAGTGCGGTCTGTACTTGGGATACAACTCCACGTACCACTTGAGTAAACGGCACCTTCTCTTGTGTTGTGTTGTTTTGGTTTATTTATTTCTTGTCATTTAAATTCTGTATGTTGCTTATTCCCGTATGATATGATCGAGTGCATGGGTTAGTAAGTGCGATGAAAGGTTCCCTAATTGGAGGGGTTAAAATCCTTCACCACGACGCTTTGCCGCACCGGTTGATGTGTGTTCGGTTGGATGCAAGACACGTTCAATTGGACATACTTAGAATAATATGATTGTCTTTATGTTTGTATGCATGATGTGATGTGACGCGCATGGGCTTAGTATGTTGGTCTAAAGGTCCTCTCTTTGAGAGATCAAGAGCCCCAAAAGGCCACCTTTACGGCAGTACTCGTCGCCGCGCCCCTTTATTTTGTTGTTTATGTATTGCGTCTCATTTCATGCATCAGGTCTGTTCCCGTTCGAATGCGTTTACGAACGCAACTCGAACGCGCATGCATTTTTGCCTTATCACGCATCAGGTCTCATTTCCGTTCGAACGCGTTATCAAACGCCATACGAACGCGAGCATTCTGTTTCATTTCCGTTCGAACGCGTTTACGAACGCTACTCGAACGTAAGCATTCTGTTTCATTTCCGTTCGAACGTGTTTACGAACGCTACTCGAACGTGAGCATTCTGTTTCATTTCCGTTCGAACGCGTTTACGAACGCTACACGAACGCGCACACACTGAACTGAGTCTGTCTTATCATATTCATGCACAATTGCCTCTTGGTTGATCTTTCTTGTGTTATATAACCAACCGTATTTTTGTATTCCCGCATTTATCCATTCTATGTGTTCTTGGGATTGTATTCAAGCATGATTAGGCTGTTAGCATGTTGTTTGGTTAATAGGTTCATGAGATAGTACTCAAGCATGATTATGTTGTTCTTAGTTTTCCATATCATAGGATTGAAATATGTTCATGAGATTGCCATGTGATGTTGCATGTTGTGATGAACTTGTTGATGTATGCATATGAATTTAGAAGCGTGATATTTTTGGAAATAAATGTTATTTAAGCCTGGTTAAATTATTACATAAATCATTTTATTACAAGTGACATAAGTAAGGGACCATTCCGAACCCAACGGTTTGAGGTCTTCCCTTGCGAGGGGTGAGTGCGGCCTTAAATCTTTGTCCCGGTTCACACGGGGTGGCGACTCCATGTTATTTAGTACTTCCCAAACTATGCCGCGAGCCTAGGAACGGCGTCGCTCAGATTTCTGTGTTCCCACAGTCTGGCGACTCCACTGGGGATAGAGAATTGGCCCCGAAATATTGACTTGTGATGTTTGGATTTATGTTTTAATTGACCGTGTCTATAGTGGATAAAGTGAGGGTTTAATCAAAGGCATTTTTAGGCTAGGTAATGGTTTGGTGTCTTCCTTCATTCACTACCTTTCTAGAAGGAAAAGCTGTGGAGGCACCTAGATAGCCATCTACTCGTAGCCTATTGTGATGGACTAATTTGGATGACTCGTTGTTTATTCCTGACAACAAGCGATAAGAGCCTAAGAGGCTTGGGTATTTAAGTGAGCCTCGCTCCACCTTCCTCTGGGGGATCTACAACGGGAAATGCATTTGACAGTCCGTCACACACCATAGCTCATTGGCACGTACCTTAGTGTATAAAAAATGGTGCGCTCTCTTGGTTGCTCGAACCCTTGAGTGGGGAGACCTAGTTGTGGGCCATCCTTCGCCGGTGAGAGCCTTTGTCTATACTCTTACTAACCCACCTATAGACCGGGTTGGCTAAAGTAACAATTATTTCCTTGAATATGTGCTTGTGGACCATCCTCATTTGGATGCAGTTGGACTATTGTCAGAAATGCGGGCTTGCTGGGCCATTTAAACTGGGGCAAGTTTGTACCTTATGACTATTAGGCCCAAAGCTTCTGAAATGTTGATGGGCCATACTGTAGAAATTATTACGTTTGCATTATCTTTCTTCTATGCTTGTGTTTGGGAACATCGTCGTTTGGATCCGTTTGGACCATGTGCCATGGGATATGGGCTTGTTGGGCCATTTAAAATGGGACAAGAACGTATCTCATGACTATTGGCCAAATGCGTCTAAGTGTTGATGGGCCACTTTGTACTTGTGTTCGGAACATTACCATTTGGCTTTAGTTGGGCTCCTTGTCATAAGATGTGAACTCGTTGGGCCATTTAAACTAGGATGGGTTCACTCCTGTGACAATTAGCCCGAAAAATTCTAAAATGGTAACGGGCCGGTTTGTGTGAAAATTTTAATTGATTTAGTATATTATATATGTTACATGCATCTCATGCACCCCATGCATACATACATCATGCTAACCCTTGTGTTCTAAAAGCCATCATAGACTCCCGTTGGGTTAGGGAAAAGGGAAGACTCACCAAAATACCGAGAACAGACATGAGTGAATCAGATACTGAGGTATCCCGGATAGATCAGTTGGAAAATGGTTTCGCCAAGATTACTGAATAGTTCCAAGCCTTGACTACTGCCATAACAAATATGGCTGTACCCCGTGCCGGGGGAGATTCTGAGAATGTAAGGCGTGAGGGGCCTCCGAATGGGTTAGGGGATGATGTCCCCACTTCTGATGATGACATAGCAGAGTATGCAACAGGCAAAGTGATTGGGTCTCAGGCAGAATTTCAGAAGCTTCGGGATCATGTTGAAATAGTTACCCGCAAAATGAGGGGTAAAATGAAGAGTTGTTAGATTATGAGGCAATGAACTTCGGAGAACAGCTGCCAACTCAGTTTAAAATGCCGGACATGGCCAAGTTTAATGGGAATGGAGACCCGAGAGTCCATCTGCAGCAATATGTCTCAGTCATGAGTTCAATGGGCCTATCACAGCGCCAAGTCCAAAAGATGTTGGGATGTCACTCGAGGGGGACCATGTGGTTTGGTATCATAGCCTTGAGAAGAAGGTTAAGGAAGATTGGGAAGGACTAGCTGATGATTTTCTGAAGCAGTATGTTACAGACTTGGAGATTGACTTGTCACTCCGTGATTTGGAGAACACTAAGCAGAAGCCAG
The DNA here is from genome assembly GCA_019454045.1 of Zanthoxylum bungeanum. Taxonomy (NCBI): domain Eukaryota; kingdom Viridiplantae; phylum Streptophyta; class Magnoliopsida; order Sapindales; family Rutaceae; genus Zanthoxylum; species Zanthoxylum bungeanum. Next base: position 10,849 of record SKCR01036575.1, on the reverse strand, counting down.
AGGAAAGTTTCAAAGAGTATGTAGACCGCTGGAGAAGCCAGCTTCTGAAGATGCAGACTCGGCCCTCTGAGAAGAACCAGATTAAAATGATCATTAAGGGCACCAAGCCCTCGATCTATGGCAAGTTGAGGAGGATGACTTCAATGATTACGGATTTCCGACAGCTAAGGGAAACTGTCATGGACATTGAAGAAGAGGAGGCCGAGAACCGGAAGTTTTATGGCCAGAATAAGAGGAATTTTGGGGGGCATTCTGGACAAGGCCCACTACTGCCGAGGTTGCCGCCATCAGAAATAGGCGATTTTCCAACTTGGCAGGCCTCTATCGAAGGTGTTTGAAAAGTTGAAGATGCAAGGACTCCTGAAACCCTTGGAACCTAGGCCCATTCCAAATCCTGTGCCACCTCACATGAACTTAAACTTATACTGTCACTTCCACCAAGAAAAAGGCCATGACACCGACAACTGCGCCCGCCTCAGACATGAAATCCAAAACCTCATCGATGCCCGTACTACAAACCCGACCCAGAGAAAGAACAACCCAACGCACACAGAAATCCCCTGCCCAACTACATGATCAACTCTGGCCTACCTGAAACCCTTGTCCTCCAAACTCTCAACCACTCAGCTTCATAGGAATAAGGGATAACAATGGTGAAGAACCATAGGCTGAAGAAGAAGGCACATGTTGTTTCTCCTAGTTTATCTTGCACTTTTAATAAAGACATTGATTTTGTTTACCTATTCGAACGTTTCCTCAACAATAATAAAGGCGATCATTTCATTTATCTGCCTAAGACTATTACTTTCAAACTTGCAACATGAGTATGTTCAATCTTGGTAATGTGATACTCAGAACGTAGGGAATCCTCAAAAGAAGCAAGCAGAAAAGATAAGTTAGCCATTCAGGAATTGGGAAATGGAGACAGTGGGACTGTTAGACTTGGAAAGAAACGGGTTCCTGGAACAAATCAGTGAAGACAGGTGGAAATGGTACTTTCCCCAAGAGAAGAATGGTCATCAATGGAATTGACAGAAGACCTAACCCAACGGGATAGGAAACTCATTCACGCATGCATACATACACGTAACATATTTTGCATTCCTTTTTGTGTTTTGTGTTTGTTTTGTGTTCACAGGTTTTAAAGAAGAGAGAAAGCAGCAAATGAAAGCCAGTCAGAAGCATCAATATTAGCATCAGTATCAGATCGAGGGCAAGGCCCATATCAGTTCAGGGGAAGAAAGCCTCATGTCAGTTCAATTCGGGAATAAAACCCGCATTCAGTTCAGTTCAGGAAAAAAACATGCATTCAATACAGTTCAAGAACAAAGCTCAAGGGGAAGAAAGCCTCATGTCAGCACAGTTCGGGAATAAAGCCCACACTCAATACAGTTCAGGAAGAAAGCCTACATTCAGTTCAGTTCAGGAAGAAAGCCTACATTCAGTTCAGTTCAGGAAGGAAGCATGCATTCAATACAGTTCAAGAACAAAGCCACAGTCAGCTCAGATCAGAGAATAAAGCTCAAGGGGAAGAAAGCCTCACGTCAGTATAGTTTGAGAACAAAGCTCAAGGGGAAGAAAGCCTCATATCAGTATAGTTTGAGAACAAAGCTCAAGAGGAAGAAAGCCTCATGTCAGTACAGTTCGGGAATAAAGCTCGGGAGGAATAGAGCCTCATCTCAACAGTTCGGGAATAAAGCTCGGGAAGAATAAAGCCTCATCTCAACAGTTCGGGAATAAAGCTCGGGAGGAATAAAAATAAAGCCTCATCTCAACAGTTCGAGAATAAAGCTCGGGAGGAATAGAGCCTCATCTCAACAGTTCGAGAATAAAGCTCGGGAGGAATAAAGCCTCATCGCAACAGTTCGGGAACAAAGTACATGGGAATATAGCCTCATCTCAATACAGTTCGGGAATAAAGCCCACAGTCCAAACAATCATGGAATAAAGCCCTATCTACACAGTCAGCAGTTCGGGAATAAAGCTCGGAGGAATAAAGCCTCATCTCAACAGTTCGGGAATAAAGCTCGGGAGGAATAAAGCCTCATCTCAATACAGTTCAGGAAGGAACATGCCGAGAATGGCACTCCAAGAATGGAAGCACGGTTCGGGAATGAACCAGGGGTCGCAGCACCTCACCACCCAAATCAACTCAACACATGGTAAGTAAAGTGGCAGCTGGCGAGCCAGGTAAGTAGAAATGCATTGCATAACTTTGATAGGATTGTCACTGTTGCACATTACACAAGTCCCATCAAAGTGGGGTCGACTGTAGGCACTGCATTTTTACACATAAGTCCCTATGATGAGTCTCATTTTGGAGACACTACCTTTTAAGTCACGGAGGTCACGGGAAACGGACATCGGAAGGGGAAATTCAGAATAAACAAGGTTCACTGTTTTCGTTCGTGCTACGTTCGTGTTTACGTTCGAACGTCAAACGGATTGCGGGCGTTCGTGCCGCGTTCGAGGAAGCGTTCGAACGGTGTCGGTAATTCTGGTTTTGCTGCTAGCCTCACATCCAGCCCAATTAGCCCCCCCAAAGCCCATAAAACACATCCCAATTTAAATAAATAAATATTAATTAAAACATTAACTAAATAAGATAATAATTAAATTAATTAAATAAAACATATACCAAACATAAAATAAACAATTACCAACTTAAACTAAAATCATGCCTAAATTAAACAAATCACATACTAAATCAAAATATAATCATGCCTAATTAAAATCAATCAACCAATTATATTCCCAATCTAATAAGATTATTCCCAAACTTAAAATATTGTATTCCTAAACCAAGCCAATCAAATATTCAACCTCCCTACCTCGCCAAGATTTGTCCCCCCTCAATCTTTGACTTCCCTTAACCAAACCAAATCAAATCTCTTGCTTCCCTTATCCAACACCAAATCAAATCCCTCTTTAAATTAGCCTAACCCTTTGCCTATAAAAGAACCCTTCACCAACCTTCTCAACCCTAGCTAGTCCCTAACTCATACACAACACACAAGAAAATTACAGGAAGAAGACACCCAAAAACAGTAAGCAAAAGATAAAGAGGAAACGGCAGCGAAACCACAAGGAAACAATAGCAAAAGACGGAGAACGACGACTCAAAACAGTAAAGACAACGAACGAGAACAGTGAACCATTGAACCGGGAGAGTTGCAGAGCATCCACCCTTCCGACGATCGTGTACCGTACATCCGAGAGGTGATTTAAAAGGTTAGACCTGAGGGTACCTTTTCATTAGTTTACATTCGTTTTTTTTATTATTATTGAATTCTATTCGCATGAGAGTCGTTTATGGATGCATGTTGTGGCTTGAATGAAATGGAAGAGTGTCGTCTCTTGTGGTATATAGGATGGAAACCCAGACATAATTCCGTAGCCGAATCCGAATGGACGGTAGTGCAGTCTGTACTTGGGATACAACTTCACGTACCACTTGAGTAAACGGCACCTTCTCTTGTGTTGTGTTGTTTTGGTTTATTTATTTCTTGTCATTTAAATTCTGTATGTTACTTATTCCCGTATGATATGATCGAGTGCATGGGTTTAGTAAGTGCGATGAAAGGTTCCCTAATTGGAGGGGTTAAAATCCTTCACCACGACGCTTTGCCGCACCGGTTGATGTGTGTTCGGTTGGATGCAAGACACGTTCAATTGGACATACTTAGAATAATATGATTGTCTTTATGTTTGTATGCATGATGTGATGTGACGCGCATGGGCTTAGTATGTTGGTCTAAAGGTCCTCTCTTTGAGAGATCAAGAGCCCCAAAAGGCCACCTTTACGGCAGTACTTCGCCGCGCCCCTTTATTTTGTTGTTTATGTATTGCGTCTCATTTCATGCATCAGGTCTGTTCCCGTTCGAACGTGTTTACGAATGCAACTCGAACGCGCATGCATTTTTGCCTTATCACGCATCAGGTCTCATTTCCGTTCGAACGCGTTATCAAACGCCATACGAACGCGAGCATTCTGTTTCATTTCCGTTCGAACGCGTTTACGAACGCTACTCGAACGTGAGCATTCTGTTTCATTTCCGTTCGAACGCGTTTACGAACGCTACTCGAACATGAGCATTATGTTTCATTTCCGTTCGAACGCGTTTACGAACGCTACACGAACGTGCACACACTGAACTGAGTCTGTCTTATCATATTCATGCACAATTGCCTCTTGGTTGATCTTTCTTGTGTTATATAGCCAACCGTATTATTTGTATTCCCGCATTTATCCATTCTATGTGTTCTTGGGATTGTATTCAAGCATGATTAGGCTGTTAGCATGTTGTTTGGTTAATAGGTTCATGAGATAGTACTCAAGCATGATTATGTTGTTCTTAGTTTTCCATATCATAGGATTGAAATATGTTCATGAGATTGCCATGTGATGTTGCATGTTGTGATGAACTTGTTGATGTATGCATATGAATTTAGAAGCGTGATATTTTTGGAAATAAATGTTATTTAAGCCTGGTTAAATTATTACATAAATCCTTTTATTACAAGTGACATAAGTAAGGGACCATTCCGAACCCAACGGTTTGAGGTCTTCCCTTGCGAGGGGTGAGTGCGGCCTTAAATCTTTGTCGTTGTTCACACCGGGTGGCGACTCCATGTTATTTAGTACTTCCCAAACTAGGCCGCGAGCCTAGGAACGGCGTCGCCCAGATTTCTGTGTTCCCACAGACACAAATAATAAATGTTTCATCAGTAGATTAAACTATCGATCACGATCACAAAAGCGTAAGATCACATAATAATATTATCTAAGGTCATTGATCTTCGTAATAATACATTAGTGTCGTCATATCTTCTTACCTGAGTTCACATGATGACTTGTGCAATAGTACTCACGGTTCACTAGTATATTATCATTCAATTATCCACGTCATTTGAATAAATGCTAGATGGTCTTGAACTATTAACGTATGAAGTCACTTGTACTTCAAGATGAGATCTGATAACTTTGATAATAAAAGTTATAGATATTTCAAGGAAACTCAATTTTGTGGATATAAGTCTTTGGCCAAAGCAGTCGATATCTTAGATATATCAAATCCACAAGATATAGTTTAAAGATATATCGAGTAGAAAGGATTTGACCTAACCATAATCATTGACTCGATAAGAAACATAAATATTGGAAGGAATGAGATGACATGTTCGAAGTGTATTCTAACGGATTCATATGTTTTCTCACTTCATTCATAAAATATGGCTCATGGCTTGCTGCTATGGGATTACTTATGGTCTATGAAATATTATAGAGATGAAATATTAAAGTGTTAATATTATTTCACTGCTACTCGATAATTAACCTAGGACGGTCGCACAATATAGTTTTCGTATATGTTACAAATTCGAAGATGTTTATTAAAAGTTAATAAATGATTATTTTGGCAAAATAAGATTTCATAATTGGATTAGGATATTTAGAATGTTTCGGAAATATTAATTTGATTAATAAATTCGAAATATAAAATTAGATTTAATTGTTTAAATAAATATTTGATATTTATATTAAATAAATTAAATTTAATTATATGTAATTTTAATTAATTATTAATTAAAATTAAATAAGATAAATTAATTAATAGTTAATTAATTATCGGGCCCAAATAATATTTAATCTATTGAGTTTTAATTTAGTGGGCTAGCGCCCAAATCAATTAGAGTCTTAATTAAGATTAAATAGGAAAATCTTTATTTAATTAAGATTCATAATTTGATTAAGTATCATAATTTATTTTGGAAAGAATCTTTAAGAGACCAAATTTGATTTAGAGATATCTTATAATCTCCTTATTGTATTGAGATACAATTGAAGCATTCTCCATCTATAAATAGATGGATCCTTGGCCGAATTTTGTCCATTTCTCTCTTGAAATAGTTCCAATTTGTTCTTAAAGACTTCAACATCCTAGAAAAAAAAAAAGTTTTATTTGTTCTCAAAATGTAATCAATTTATTCGTAGAGAAGTACTAGTGTAGCCCATTCTATAAAGTACCATGTCTATTAGGAAAAAACGTGCACTACTATATTTCAACATTCTCGCTTTCTTTTTATCCCATGGTAAATCTCCAGATTATATGAACCTCTTGATTGAGTCCATCCAGGTCAGTTCCACTTCGGCCTCTACCTCCATCACACTAGAACCTCCCGCACTCTTAGGTTATATGATCTCTAAATGGATAACCCGATGAATCTTAGACTTGATCGACGACGTCAGCCGAGCCAATGAATCTGCCTGGTGATTATTCTCTCGATCGACCTGCTCGAATGTCACATTCCCCTTCATTCGGCCATTTTTTCACCTCAATGAGGTAAGCTGTCATATTGGACTCCCTTGTCTGGAACCCATTGTTTATCTATTGGACAGCCAGCTTCAAGTCACTCTTCACTATCACATCTCTTACCCCGACCGCATAATAAAGCCCCAGCTCTGCCAGGATCTCTTTATACTCGGCCGCGTTATTAGTTGCTTCAAACCCAAATCTTAGTGCATAGTTCAGCTCCTTACTATGTTCATTATTAAGGATGACACCAGCCCTACATCCTTGTGAACTAACCGACTTATCAACAAATAGTTCTCACTTCTCTTTTTTCATGACCATCATGACTTGGGGCTCGGTGAATTCGGCCACAAAATCAGCTAGAACTTACCCCTAAATAGATACCCAGGGTAGGTAACATATATCATATTCGCTAAGTTCTACTGACCATTTTACCGTACAACCCGAGGTCTCGAGTCTATGAAAAATTTTTCTAAGTTGGTGGTTTGTATATACCCCGATATGGTGAGCTTGGAAGTAAGGTTGCAACTTCCTCGCTGCAGTAACTAGGGATATGGCCATCAACTCATGGGTTGGGTATCTGGTTTCCACATCTAATAAGGTATTGCTAGAATAATACACCAACCTTTGAATTTTATCTATTTCTTGTACGAGCACTGAACTTACAACATGCTCTGAAACAACTAAGTACATAAATAACATCTCACCCCAGAATTGGCTTAGACATAAGTGGAGATCGGGTCAGGTACCCTTTAAGCTATTAAAATGTATTATCGCACTCGTTCGTCCATTCAAATTCCTTATTTGCCTTCCTCGTCAACTAGAAGAAAACATACCATTTATCAATGGCCTTAGAAATAAACCGGTTGAGCGCTATTACTCGACCAGTCAAGCTCTGCTCATTTTTCACTGTCCTCAGAGACTTCAAATCTAGCACCGCTGTGGGAACACAGAAACTGGGCGACGCATGCTGTCCTAGGCTCGCGGCCTAGTTGGGAGTACGGAGTAGCCCGCGGGGGACTAAACCGGAGAATAATGGAGTCGCCACCCGGTGTGAACCGGGAAAATGAGATTTAAGGCCGCACTCACCCCTCGCAAGGGAATACCTCAAACCGTTGGGTTCGGAATGGTCCCTCACTTATGCCACTTGTAATGAAAAGATTTATATAATAATTTAATCAGGCTTAAGTAACACTTATTTCCAAGAATATCATGCTTCTAAATTCACATACATACATCAACAAGTTCATCTAAATTTATATGTAACACATATTCGAATTTGCATACAGCCTATTTGCATGTAATCTATGTCTCAATTTGCATACATAAGGATTATCATACGGCAAGCATACAAGTTAATGAACGCATTGGTGGACACAGAAGCGCAAACAAATAGCATTCTTACAAGCATGCATATTGAGAAAAGATATTTAAGCGCATAACAGAAATAGACAACTAGAGAGGTAATTCAAATGCATAACGTAAAAAAGGTAACTATGTGTTAAGATGGACATGTCGTAATGTGATGCAAGAGGACCTGTTTACCGTGGGCGTTCGTACAGCGTTCGTAGACGCTTTTGAACGGTAAACAGAAGGTTCTCGTTCGAGTAGCGTTCGTAAACGCGTTCGAACGGAAATGAAACAGAATGCTCACGTCCGTATGGAGTTCGTTAACGCGTTCGAACAGAAATGAAACAGAATGCTCACGATCATATGGCATTCGTGAACGCGTTCGAACAGAAATGAGACCTGATGCATGATAAGGCAAAATGCATGCGCGTTCGAGTTGCTTTCGTAAACGCGTTCGAACGGGAACAGACCTGATGCATGGAATGGGACGCAATACATAAATGGCAAATAGCACAATGCGAGGCGCGGCGAAGCATCGTGGTAAAGGATTTTAACCTCTTCAATTAGAGGACCTCTCATCGCACTTACTAAGCTCATGCGCTCGATCGCATCATGCATACAAACATAAAGACAATCATATCAAACTAAGTGTGCCCGATTGAACATATCTTACATCCAACCGAACACACATCAACCGGCGCGGCAAAGCATCGTGGTAAAGGATTTTAACCTCTTCAATTAGAGGACCTCTCATCGCACTTACTAAGCCCATGCGCTCGATTGAATCATGCATAAATAAGCATAAAGACAATCATATCAAACTAAGTGTGCCCGATTGAACATATCTTACATCCAACCGAACACACATCAACCGGCGCGGCAAAGCATCGTGGTAAAGGGCTTTAACCCCTCCCATAGGGGATCTTCCATTCTACTTACTAAGCCCATACGCTCGATTGAATCATGCATAAATAAGCATAAAGACAATCATATCAAACTAAGTGTGCCTGATTGAACATATCTTACATCCAACCGAACACACATCAACCGGCGCGGCAAAGCATCGTGGTAAAGGGTTTTAACCCCTCCCCATAGGGGATCTTTCATTCCACTTACTAAGCCCATGCGCTCGATTGAATCATGCATAAATAAGCAACATGCAGAATTCAAGTGACGAAAAATAAATAAACGAAAGCAACACAAAATAAAAGAGGGTGCCGTTTACTCAAGCGGTACGTGGAGTTATATCCCAAGTACAGATCACACTACCGTCCATTCAGATTCGGCTACGGAATTTACGTCTGGGTTTCCATCATATATACCACAAGAGACGACACTTTTCCATTCATCCAATACCCACAACACACATCATACACAAACGAGATTCAACAAATAATTAAAATACAATCAAAATAAATAACAAAAATTAAATAAAGATGAGTGTGAAAAGTACCATCAGGTCTAACCTTTTTGCCAACTTTTGGACTTACGTTTCGCGGAGATCGGAAGGGTAAAACTCCTCAACTTCTCCGGTTCACTGGTTCAGCGCCCTAGCTCACTGTCTTACTGTTTTGCTTGCTGTTCGGCCTCCGTTCTGCTGTTGTTCGGCCTCTGTTTTGCTGCTCACTGTTCAGGTCACTTGTTTTGACGTTTCAACGGACTGCTCCGAGTGTTTTTTGTGGTTTTTTAGTGTAGTCTTGTGTGATTATTTTAAGGATTATGAATGCAGTTTTTATGTTACTGTTTTGAGGATCTTAGGGACTGTTTTGGGGGTGTATTTTCGGTGATGTGTGGGGAGTTTATGGAGGTGGTTTTCAGTGGTGGTTAGGGGTTGTATTGGTGGTTGTAATGGCTGTTAAAATTCGGCAATGGAGGGGATGGAGGATATTGGTGTGTTCGGCTATGGAGAGCTTGGAGAGGGGGTTGAAAATTCTTTTCTTCTTTTCTTTTTTGTGATGGGCGTGTACTAGCTAGTGTTTAGGGTGTGAGTGTATTGCCGTGTGTGTCAGAGATTGGAGAGCCGGGTTGGCTTGGAAAAGTGTGGTTTATATAGAGAAAGGCTAGTGCTTCACCTTGTCTCACAAGGAATAGGATTTGATTAGTGTTGAGGAAGGAAAGTCAAAGATTGAGGGGGGGACAAATTTAGGCTTGATTAGGAATACAATATCTTTAATTTGTTATGATTGATTTTAATTAGGCATGACATCTTTTTTAATTGGTATATGATTTTGTTTAGTTAGGAAGTTAAAATATTTGATTTGTCTCAATTAGGTATGATTATATTTTATGTTTTATTTAATTGGTAAATGGTTTAATTATTTTATTTAATTAACATTTAATTTAATTAATATTTAATTTAATTGGGATGTGTCTTATGGGCTTGGTGGGCTAATTGGGCTTGGGTTGAGGCTAGCAGCAAAACCAGAATTACCGACACCGTTCGAACGCCTCCTAGAACGCTGCACGAACGCCCGCAATCTGTTTGACGTTCGAACGAAGTGACGAACACAGCACTAACGAAGACAGTGAACTTGCAAAATAAATCTGATGACGTATTTATTCTGAATTTCCCCTTCCAACATCCGTTTCTCGCAATATCCTTAGCTAAAAAGGTAGTGCCTCCAATTGAGACTCATCATCGGGTTTCAAATGCGAAAATGCAGGGTCTACAGTCGCCCCCACTTTGATGGGACTTGTGCAGTGTGTGACTTTGAACAATCCTATCAAAGTTATGCAATGCATTTTCACTTACCTGGCTCGTCTGCTGCCTCGAGCTGAGTTGGTGCTGCAAGTGGACCTCGATCCTGGGACGCATCCCACTAACTGCAACCGACAACGGGGGCACCTCGACCCAATACCGCTAACAATAGGGACCTCGCCCTCAAACTGATGATGTAGTGGGCACCTCGACCCTGGGACGCATCCCGGAACTACAACCGACAATGGGGGTGCCTCGACCATGGACACCTCGACCCAATACCGCTGACAATAGGGGCCTCACCCTCAAACTGATGATGTAGTGGGCACCTCGACCCTGGGACGCATCCCGGAACTACGACCGACAAAGGGGGCACCTCGACCCTGGGCACCTCGACCCAACACCGCTGACAAAAGTGGGCCTCGCCATAAGCTGATACTAATGTGGGCCTCGCCCCAAACTGTTGCTGATGTGGGCCTCACCCACAGAC